>JAECUM010056986.1:0-10556 GCA_016617855.1 Megalonaias nervosa | reverse complement strand
TTCAGGCTTCGATACAGGCGCCACTGGTGCCGGTGATGGTGCTTGCGCGCGTGACCAGAAAGATAGAACATCGCTTCTGATCGCCAACGCTTTACTTGCTAGATCAGCAGTAACATATTCATACGTAGTTTCATCACGCTTTATTGTATCCCATAACAGATTAGTTTCTTTTTGTTGTTCATGTTTACTAGCTTGCGGCTTAGCTTTACACACAGCTTTGTACAAACAGTTATACTTGACCGTATTATCCATCCTGACTGAATATTCAAAAACACCTTTATTACAATCTTAATAAACACAATTATTGAACTCTATGAACTATTCTATATATAATAAGTGCGTCGACTGAACATCTGTTGTTCTAATAGTAGACCAATGTACAGACCAGTGTTAGTACTAAAGTCGGGGCAGCAGCAGCAGCACGAACAGAGCACCGCGGCAGCTAATATCTTGAGCCAGCGGCAGTCCATAGTGAGGCCAGATTGAAGGATGTATAACCCATGGGGCAGGCCGCCAGACTGTGTCAGACTCGCTGCTGAGCTGCGCGATAGTTAGCAATGAGGGGTACGGTGGAATACAAGTGACACGTCTCCCACAGTCCTACTTCTTCCGGTAGCTGTGGCTCATTTGAAGGTCAATGTTGACAAATTATTATCAAGGTCCCCCCCCATTTCCTATGCGTACATACATTATCAGTAGATCCCCCAATGCGCAAGCGTATGCATTTGGCATTAACCCCCTCCCCCTCCATGCGTACGTACTAAATGGACCGCCCCTTTCTTATTTGCATCTTTTTCTTTACCAATTGCAATTTGTTTCTCCCTTTTCTTTATCAAAAGTTTCAATTTCTGACTGCATTGAAAATAACTGACTCGATTACTTCCATTACATCTGCATACCCGATAATTTTTCATTTTCTCGATGAGTGTTTCATACCTTTTCCTTCGTAATAAAAATGTCTTTCTGGTTATTTCTAAATTTTTTATTTCCTTTTGAAATCTATTTCACACATTTAAATCATCGTCGTCGCCTTTATCTTTAGCCGTCACTGACATGATATCTCTTAGCTGTTTTATACGAGCGTGTACTAGTCGTTTCGTTTCGTATTCGTGAGATAATTCTGACCTAACCTTTTCGATGGCCCGTGAAAGAGGAACAAATAATTTCACCTGCGTATCCGTGATTGCTGCCAGCGATCGTAACATCGCCTGCTGAATTAACTTTATGAATTTATAATCGGAAGGCAACGTATGCCTATTATCTGATTTTTTGGAATTGTAATGATTCAAAATCGCTCATTATTTTTTCAGGATCAAGTTGTTCAGATATTTTTATACCGCTGTGTTATAATTGCTTAATAGCAGCAATAATTGATGTGATCTTTCCGTGGTTCGTTACTTTTTATATTATAAATTATTTGTTTAAATAAAAATAAAATATTTCAGAATAAATATTTCTGAATAAAAATAAAATATTTTAGAAAATCTGACTGAATTCGCAATATTGACGGGTAATATACCCATCAAATTTAGAAAATCTGATCAAAGTAGTCACAATATTGTTAGGTAACTTACCTATAAAATTTAAAAAATCTGACTGAATTTCATAAAAAATAAAATTGTATTATAATAAAAGTATTTTTGAATCAGATAAAATATTTAAAAAATATTCTGAATCAGATAAATATAAAAATATATTCTGAATCAGATAAATATAAAAATATGTTTGAATAAAAATAGACAGCAGCTATGATGTTCAGTCTACCATTCCAGTGGGGTCCCTTCTGCCGGTAAAGGCTTTTACCAGTAAGGTCCTAATAGTCCGTTATTGAGGCCTTAAGCCCACAGGGCACTCTTTCATCGGTTAAGACCTGTCTTATGGTCCACAGGCACCTTATTGAGACTGTTTGGTCCGGCGGACATTCTTTCTGAATGCCCTTATGTGGATACCCTTCAGTGATCACGACTTCACATCATCCTGCTGTTTGTTTTAGGGACACAAGCGCATATCGATTTCATGTAACCCCCCCCCCCCCCAATCAAACCCCGGGGTAAGTGCAAAACTGCACTCACCATGTTGTTCAACATGGTGAGGGTTACATTAAATCTCATGGGGTGCTTGCGTCCCCACTTATAAAGTAATTATTAAATGAAATAGCATCCCAGGGCTACAAACCATCGATAGTGTCAGTCATGGGTTTGGAACTCAAGACCTCGAGTACGAAAGTCAGACGCGCTACGAATGCACCATTGTTCCAACTTACAAATACACGTTTTAAAAATAAATATATATCTATCTTAGCATTGACTCTGTCACCGCGACGTTGTCAAGGATTATCAGTATTATACTATCAGAATATTTTATCTGATTCTGAATAAAATCTGCAATTTTATATATTTCTACCGTTTCTGCCTTGTTAAATTATTATAAATTTCAAGCCTCTTGACACAGTCAAGGCAGAACTATCTAGCAATGAATGCATGGATCGATATTATTCTGGTATATTTCGCCTGGAACAGAGCTGGGTACATTCATTCAGTATAGTAACAATGATACATGTAGTCTGCTGCGATCGATATGTGAAGCAGTTATGTACAATATCGGCCTATGATAGATTTATCTGTCCCCGTAACGATGTCATGGATAATATCACGGCTGAGGTTTTAATGTTTGAGGAAAGTATATATCATTAATAATGTATATTTTCTGTAATTAATACTTCCACATAGTTGAGATATCTGGGCTGGAGAGATATTCAAGCATTACGATTAGACTGTAGTACCATAACTGCTTGATTACTCTATCACGAGGTGGAAACGTGAAAAATTATTCGGGCGGTGGTTTTCATAGGACAGTTATCTGGTCAATCCAAGACCTCTATCATTTTTAGTGGATCTGTACAATCATTATATATTATTATGAAAATGTACCGATCCACTAAAAATTCGTGAAAATTTTTATGTCGATTCTTATCACTGAATATAAATGTGTGGTCAAGTATACGCAGTAACAAAAAAAAGGAGACAACTGCTTAATTACTCTATCAGCGATGACGGATTTATCTCGCTTCATTGTACATACCGGAACGTAATCTTTTGTTCGAATGTTTTTGAAAATGCTGATTTAGTAATATTATCTGCCACAAATATTATTGAATGCCTGCAAATACCGAAATATTTATCAGCCGCATGCATTGATGGGAAAATTATTTCTTCACCAGTATCTGTATTTGTAGATATAACCGATCTAGGAGTCTTAGAATTAATGCCGGTGTTTCCAAGTGCAGAATTCTGATTCTGTATAACAACCCTGAGGTTAGATAAATCATTATTTTTCCGATTTCGATCAATGTGATCAATTACAAGTCCATCTTCGATGACCCCATGAAAACATTCAAATATGAATCTATGAGATAGATACACTTTATTTCCAGTATTAAATATGAGATAACCAGTATTATTAACAGAACCGACTTTTTTTTTTCAGTCTACAATTTCTGATGGCACCATCACGAGATGCTTCATAATTTTTAATGACAGATGCTTTACAAATTCATTTTGCTCCATTTTTATAAAATGCTATTTGTCTAAATGATTTTTTTGAAATCTGGCCAGATAGTCTTCAGCGGTTTTTATGGGAGATTCACCTGACGACTTCTAATCATAATATCGTTTCAGCTCTCTGTATTTTTTACCACCGCATTGCACACATAACCGTGTTTCTCCTCTGACTCCAACACCGCATCGTAAACACGGTTTCGGTCCTAGACTACCTTTTCGAAAGCTTTGCATGTGTTGACCACAATATATATATTGTTACGACCCTGTAGTTAAATTACATATGTGTTAAAATTTAAATTCTTCTAATTCTTTGTTTCATTTTTATTTTATTTTTATATCACTGAAAGTTATTGTTATTATGGTGATGATTATGTTAGCAAGGTCTAATGGTATGTTAGAAACATCGTATTTATTTAAAACGTAAATGTGACTCGTGTAAGCACGATTTTTGCATGACGGTTTTTCGTATCAAGTAAACAGTGAAAAAGAGCTATGTAAATGGTTGGCTGTGACCACGTTATTTCAAAATAATACTTGTTTACGCATTGTAGTGATTTCGAAATCACACGTGGCCTTCATGCGTGTGTACATGTAATGACGCATTAGCTTGTTTTAAATGCTCAGTTACCTGTAAGAAATGTCTAGTCGTAGTCAGAGTCGTAATCGTAGTCAGTCGTGGTTCAGAGTCACATCATAACATCTTACAGAGTTTATAATACCTTAAGAAAGGTATTTCTGTGCTGGAAAGAGTTGCGCATTCGTACGAGGAACAACATGTGTGTTCTTAGTGGTGGTAGCTGTATTTCATCTACTTTCTAAGTAATTATTTTCCCTGGAGAACAACACTACTGGCTTTGGACAAAGACATTTGATGAAATTACTTCTAAATCGGAACAGAACAATACAAATTGTGCTTTACAGTGAAAATTCTGGACATTTTGTGTTAGCCTTCGTCTGACGTCATCATCCGCCATCTTGGAATGGAACTGAGATTCAGACTGTATCAATTTAGAACTGTTTATTCACAGGACTTATGTGTTTTCACAAATTTAGAACATATTTTTGGATCTTCTTCGTAAATCGTAAGTCTTGTTTCTTCTATTTACCTTTTCACCGTGTTTTCTAGGGAAATAAATTATTTTTGTTAAAATATACAAAGCTTGTTGTCTTCACTCTTTCTTTGTGTTACTTTGAACGAGCCGATACGTAACAATATATATAATTAAAGTTTAATTAAACATATATTTGCTTTAAATATAGTATGGAGGAATTTGAGAGATTATCCACAATTGAACCTTCCACCGTCTCGGCGAGAGCAAGATTTGATCTTAACAAACTCAATGACTTCGTCCCTGACTATGTCAGGGGGAAATCTAAACATCCAAATTTAATTTTTCGATGCAAGATCTGGCTTTGATAAATAGAGTTATAATCAATCGCATCCGTGAAGCTAAAAAAGAATTTCGCAATGATGGTGCGGCTCATACTTGGTCGACAATCAGGATCATGAACGACACCAAAGGTGTTGTCGATGCTAGAATGAGTGACGAGCGAGGTAAAAATATTATCAACTATCTCGACAATCAGCGATATACTATTTTAGTAAAATTTATTGTGCAGACAGATGATGACACTTGGATTATCCGTGATAAATGTGAACCTGTATGATTTCATACTGGAAATAAAACCGTTACATTAAATAAACAATCAAAACCAGCAATATTGACCGGTATTGATAAGCTGTATTATGAAAGAGTGTATCCTGTAACGGCAGTTATTTATGCGATATATCCGCTAAATGATAAACCTAGCGTTGATAATCTCAAACCAATGAAATTGTCAAGGGGACTAAATTGAGTAGCTGAGCGAGTTATGGAACATTTCTCAAAAGCAATACGCGGAAACGGTTTAACTAATCTAAGACGTAAAAAAATAAATGTGAGGGCAGAAACAGTTAAAGATACCGGAGCATCTATCAGCGCCGTTGCTAAGCTAGAAAAGAAATTGAGATTTCCAATAACAGTAAAAACACTAACCGGAGAATTTTTGTACGAACCGAAATATACAAAAAATGGAACCCCAATAACAATCATTGATCATAAAGCACATGCATGGGCTGATGCTGTAACAATATTTCCACGAGATAGAACAGTTAAATTTTATAGCGATTACATATTCGACTTTATCAGCGATATCAGTAAGAATGATCCTGTATTTGTTTGGTTATTTCAGAGTTCAGAATCCGTGAATTACGATCAATTTGTAAAACCTAATGGAGAGATTTATCGTAGAGAATCTCTCCATGAAGAAATGAAGAATCTTGCACTGAAATATAATTCTGATATTGTTGAAGTTGAAAGATTATTGAATAATTGTTTTATAGTTTCATCGGTTGCTGCCCACGCCGCTCAGGAGAAAATTTCATGGAAACCAACACGATCAGAATTCCTTGAAGATATTCAGCATAGTTATGTCGAATATGGACATGGCGGATTATGGAATACCAAATACGATCATCGTACAGTTATATCGGTTGATATGGTTGCGTGTTATCCTGGAAGTTTTCTTGGATACGGAGAATGTCCTGAATACTTTAAAAGATTCGGACATCCCACACACGAGATGACCAGAGTTGCGATAAATGGACCATTACCTGATTTTGGTTTAACTGGATTCGCTTGTGTAAAATCATTTAAGTTTTGTAATAATCTTCATCCGATCGTTTATGCGTGGTTTGGTAGACATTTCTCAGAAAAAATATTGGGTTCCAATAGTGCTATTACCATACATGCTTGATACTGAAATCTTAGTGTCGTTGGGTGCCAGTGAAGCTATTATATCATATCATCCGCAGAAACAAGTTTGGTTACCACAACAAAAGAAACATTCACCGACAGATCCAGATGAAGATTGGGATAAAATTGATTATGAAAATAAAGTTGCAAAAGATCTCGGTAGAAAAATAATTGGTAAATTTACTCAAGGTGGTTCGTATGATCATAACAGATATTGTGCAAGATTAATCATGGATGATGCTGAGTTAGATTTTATAATTACTGATACAACGAACAAAGGAACATTTATAAGCAGAAGTAATGCTTATTCATCAGACGGAATTAAATTAGGTACAATCGTGAGTTATATCGATGGTGAATCACCGCAATTTACTCATTTAAGATCTTCTATGCTCGCTTACGTTTCTATAAATTTATTATCGATGATAAATATATTTCCTTGCTACGCTGTCAGAGTTGCTACGGATTCGTTTTATATAAATAAAGCGTATTTAGATTTGGTAAAACCATTACTCGGTAATGGTGAATGGGGATCATGGAAAATAAAACACGAAAGTATACTCGATTATTCTGAATCAGTAGAAGTTGATATCAAAGAAATATACTACGGTGATGACAATCAAATACCAGTATCAACATCACCATCTGTATTTGATCCCGTGGCCAGGTATAAAACCATTTATCTCAATGGACCTGGAGGTTCTGGTAAAACAACACGTGTCATTGAATTATTTCGGCAGAGTTCTTCAAACTCCGTTGATATGATTGTGTTGACACCTACACATAGACTAGCAAGAGAAATAAAACAAAGAGGAGTAAAATCATATACATACTATAGTTTCTTCAGATGGTGTGGAGATACGTAGATACCTGAGCGAATGGGTGAGAAATATATTCCGAAAATCATCATCTGGGATGAAATTTGTACGGTGTCGTTAGAAACACTAAAAATATTTCTCGATTGGATCTTAACGAAAAATACTGCGGTAATTATGTGCGGCGATCGTGGTCAACCACCACCTTTCGTCGGTCAGTCTCTACATGAGTGGTTAAAAACGTTTGCGGATTATTATGATGAAATAACCGATGATCATAGAGCTATTCATGAACCTCTGAAAGAATTTAAAAGATTAATCAGACTACAGCCAGATAGAATACAATGTGAGATAATGCGTGAAATAATTTAGGAAACTCCTGTGAACGATTTTTGGAATTTATGGAGACCAAATGATTTAATAGTTGCGAGTAGACAAATAGTTCGTGATGAATTGCAAGAGGAATTATTTCTATTACATAAAGAACAGTTTTCATATCTACCTGTACCATTATGTTATCGCCCAGCGGATACTCGACGACAAAATATTGAACTTGAAATTCCAGGAACAAATGAAAAACAAAATCTTGTATTGACTGATATTGTTTTGGTTCATGTTGATGTTGCTGAGAGTGCGTTGATCATGGATAAATCGCCGTGGAAATTAAGATATGCCATAACAATTCACTCGTCACAAGGACTAACTATTACTGATACAAATATCTGGATTGTCGATGCCAGAATCGAGCGGTCAAATTTAGTTTATCTCGCAGTATCTGGAGTCAGGAGAATATCTCAACTGCATAGAGTTGTCATAGACTCCACAGAAAATAATAATCAAACTGTTAGTGTTGAAGTAATAAGAAAAAAATTATCCAGGTATAAACGATGAGATAAAAAAATAATCGTGATTTTGATATCGATGTTGAATTTATTATGATGCTAAAACAACAACAGAATAATCTTTGTGTAATTAGTAACTGTCACATGTTGTGGAAGTATTCTTGTAATAATCCAAAACAATTTACCGTGGATGGAATTAATAGTGATCTTGGTCATACACGTGATAATGTCACATTGACATGTCTTGAATGCAATCGACGTAGGGGTTCCAATTTACAAAAGTGAACGCGGTGGTAATTTTTGTCCTCAGGAATTACTTGTAATTGTTCACGTTCAAATCCACGTTGAGGAGCAGTTGAATCTAGCCTGTACATGGCGGGTCTACCAGTGGATCTAACCACGCTAGAAATTTTATGTGTGGTCACACTCCAGATAGGTTCAGTTGCTCTCTATTTTACCCCCTTCAAGTTCACCAGGTTCATATAAATACCTTACAGTCACATTACCTAACACTGGCTATTTTGAAAAGTCACGTCGTTGTCCGTAGCCATCGCTACGGGGTATATGTTTCTTTGTAATTGCAACGGTAGGTTTCATAGAAGTTGCACGAGTAATCTCATTATTTAAAGCAGCTATCACATTTGGTAATCTTGCAACCCATTCACGAGATCTCTCACCGGACTTAAAGTCAGTGGATATTTCCTTTACATATTGATATCCAAATAACCGCTCAGCAAGTGTTCGATTAAATCGTTCAATGATTGCCTGATCACGATGAATTTCAGTGTGTCCTCGTCTGATTTTAACGTTACGTTTTTTCATCAACGATAATACTGCACCAAGAAATTCTTTACCAGGATCGACCTGTAATAGCTGTAGTAATCGTACACCACCTTTTGGTCCGGATCCTCGTTGATAAATTCGTTCAAACGCAGATGCAACTTCAGTTGCTGTCTTTGTTGACAGTGGTTCTGCTTTTTTATATCTACTTGCAACATCAACGACAGTTAACGCGTATTTGTATGTGCGCGATTGACATCCACGTGTTTTAATAGTATCGTGTGGTAAAAACAAAATATCCGCTTGATGAACTTCATTGGGAACGCTGACATCAAAATACGCGTACTGAATTTTTTTAGGTGGACGTAGATAGATTTGCCATATTGCCTGTCGTGCTTACCACGTTGCAGCAACAGCACGTGAGACTTTTTCTGCTTCAGCAAGTTTACTAATAGCTGCTCTGCCCTTCCAATATCCTCTAGGGCTATAATAAATGGACTCCATTATAATATTCATATAATTAATTACCCAATCCCTAGCATTATTTTACCTTTCATAGCAGTTTTTACTAGAAAAAACTAGACTCATTGTCCGTGGCCATCGCTACGGAGTATATATTTTTTTTGTAATCGCATTAGAAGGTTTCATGGAAGTTGAAAGAGTAATTTCATTATTTAACGCAGCTATCACACCCGGTAACCTTGCAACCCATTCACGAGATCTCTCACCGGACTTAAAGTCAGTAGATATTTCCTTTGCATATTGGTATCCAAATAACCGCTCAGCAAGTGTTCGATTAAATCGTTCAACGATTGCCTGATCACGATGAATTTCAGTGTGTCCTCGTCTGATTTTAACGTTATGCTTTTTCATCAACGATAATACTGCACCAAGAAATTCTTTGCCAGGATCAACCTGTAATAATTGTGGCCATCGTAGACCACCAGGCTGATAAATTCGCTCAAACGCAGATGCAACTTCAGTCGCTGTTTTAGTTGATAATGGTTCTGCTTCTTTATACCTACTCGCAACATCAACGACGGTTAACGCGTATTTGTATGTGTATTGACGTCTACCTATTTTAATGGTATCGTGTGGTAAAAACAAAATATCTGCTTGATGAACTTCATTAGGGGTATTAACATCAAAATTCGCATGCTGAATTTTTTTAGGTGGTGGTAGATAAATTTGCCTTATTGCCTGTCGTGCTAACCACACTGCAGCGACATTACGTGAGACTTTTGCTGCTTCATCAAGTTTACTAATCGCTGCTTTACCTCTCCAGAATCCTCTCGGGGAATAATAAACAGATTCCATTATAATAATCAATTGATTATATACCAGCCCCTAGCATTATTTTACCTTTCATACCAGCTTTTATCAGAAAGCTAGCAAGTTTATCTCTGAGAGATTTATTAGGTATAGAATTTAACGCATGAATCAATTTCACATCTGCAAGATGCAGTTGTTGTAAATCTTTACTTTTATACGCAACATCATGAACGTGACACGCTTGATCAATCCTGTTTATTGGATACTCTCCAGGTCGCGGTTGATCTTGATCATCAAGTCGAATATCAAGTCGAGTTCCAGGACCACAATAATTGTATCCTGGTAAGTGTTTTTCCCCGGGATACTTTGCCCACGGAGCTCCTGGTAACTTTCCCAACGAAGCAGCAATATCACCTCCCGTCGCTGTGTTTGAAATAAATTTCTGTTATTTTGTGCCACACTTTTCACACTTACCTGTAAGTGCGCGTTTTT
>JAECUM010056985.1:2500-19897 GCA_016617855.1 Megalonaias nervosa | reverse complement strand
CAGCCATCCACCGAATAACTTCCAATGGTCTTCTCGCCTCCTCCGTTGCGGGCGTGTTAGATCCATTTGTCTTCCTTGTCGCACAAGTAATATAACCAGCGTAGGGCTTTGACCGAGTATTGACGTTTGACAAAGTTCGTCGTTTGAGGACTTATGATATCCAGGGTATTTTCGGGCACGAATCGTTGGCGGTACTCTAAGGAACACGCTTTGGCAATGGTGCAAGCTTCTTTCAAAGGATCGATTCCCCCGTGTTCCATGAACAGTTCTCAAAATTTTACACAGCAACACCTTAAAATGTCCATATCGGAACGACAATATTTTAACATTTCTTCCTGAACGTCGAAAGGGTCAGAGGCGTGAGTATGGTACCATCCGTAGAAAGCTTCTCGTTGTTCGGTACACATGTTGTCGGGGTCGTAGTAGTGAGCCTCAGGCAAATGGGGCAGAACGGCGTGTTGATTGGCTTCGGGATTAAAAAAGTGCGGAAAATAGCCTTTGGCCATTTCTGTCATTCTAAACGTTTTAGGCATGCGACTCAAAGGCATGGCCAAGTAATTCATCGAATCTTTAAACTGCACTTGGCCTACTTGCATGGAAATGACTTTGGCTCCGTTCAAAGTCACTTTAGGACGTTCGGTACTTTGTTCCGTGTAGTATCTCAAAACAAACTGCCCATCGTATCCCGAGAAATTGTGAGCCATCACCGTGGCATAGCGATGACAATCTCCGTAACGTTCGATGTCTTCTTGGCTCCACGTCTCGTCGATAGGGTCTAAGATCCATTGGGCGAAATCGGCTAGCGTGTTCGGTCCCCGAAAGATTTTTTCACTTCCTCCAGAAATCTTGCTACAGTGAGGGCAATGAGTCAAGATAGGCTCTTGGATGCACTTCTCACACGCTCGGTGAGCCAGGCAGAAATTAGGAATGTGAATGCCAGTCTCTTGCATGCATTCGAAATCGAAAAAGATGAAATTACCTTTCTTCTGGTCATCTTCTTCTTCATGTTTGGATTGGTATTTTTGAATATAGCATTGGTGTTCCAAGTCCACGATTTGGCGACAAATGTGACATCGCTTCTTTCCTGAACAGACGTGCGCCTTGCCACTACTGGTACGTATGCCTTGTCCACAAGTAGGATACAATCTCAGGAGTTGGCAAGCACTTTTCTGCTGTGAACCTTGCGTCTTTAGATGTTGTTGGTAACAGGTTGAACTGACAAAAGTGCGCTGACAAGCAGAGCAATGCACTCGTTCTTGTCCTTCGTCAAGACAGGGCTTAGAGGCTAAATATCCCTCACATTTTGATACGCAATGCTGTGTTGCTCTCGATTGTTACAGCCATAATCACATTTCTCACAGTAATAACCGTATCCTAGGAAACCGGTGATACTGGTAATGGCATCGAAATGTTCATCGTGATGATAGACGTGAATTTATTTTCCGTCCTTGAAATTTTTGCCTCGAAACAACAGAGGTCCGCGCACTTATTGAGGGTGCACTTTCAAGGTGTAGCGTGGAGCCAAGACGTCTTGCAACTTTTGCATTTCAGGAATGCCACAGGGTGTGTCTTTGGAAAGGCCAGCTTGCTGTAACAGGAGTTCTGCTTCTCTTCGCTGTTTGGTTCGGCTAGATTTTTGAATAGTTTTCCAGGCTCTTTTCCATTCTGCCGTGTCGCTCTTGTCGGCATACGTTCGTCCCACCACGATGGCACGGGCTAAACACATCTTGTCTTGAAGATTGTTAATTTGAACGATGCTACGCTTGACGCTACGAAGTTCGTTCACCAATAACACCTTTTTGCGTCCTGTCCCTTGGGGAAGAGAAACGTGGGTTATGAACAGTGTCGCTTTTCCATCGGTGATGTGAAACTTGTCGTTGGATTGCTGCACGTGTTGAATCTTGTCCATGACTTTGGAAGGTGTCAATTCTGCTGGACTGCCAAACTCGATGCAAACGGGGGCACTTCAGACTGTCGTGATGAATGGAAAGTCTCAAGCGATCTTCTTCTTTGGCTTCACATTGCTGTTTCAGTGTGGTTAACAAAGAATCCCACACATTGGTGATGAACCCCTCTGCTTTCTCCAGTGGTACGTCGGACTTGAAATCTTTAAACGTCACCGTGCACGTGTAGGCGGTGGTTCTAAATTTTCTAGAGGAGCGTTTGTCCGTCTCTCGAATGTGGTAGTAGTTTTCAGGGTTTACTGTTGATGATGGACTTTGACTTGGTGTAGACTCTCTGGTCCTAGATTCTGGCTCACACATCTCATCTTCAAAATCGCTGGCATGAATTTGAGATAAGACTTCAGCAACTGTGCGAGGCGATAAATCACGTTTCTGCCTCTTACTTTCTTCTCCTTTCTTTACGAAATGATGCGATCGTTTCATCTTGACTGCAAAACGTCAAATGACTACATTTGAAACACCATGGACCCCGATATATCCATGTCAGGCTCAGTGTATATATAAAGGGCTGGTGGCTTCCCTCTCAGTATTCATTTCGCTCTCAAGCCGAGCAGCACGATGGAAGAACCCACACAAATCGAACTTCTGATCAGAGCTTTGCGAGGTGTCATACGAAAGTTTTCTTCAGACAAGCCGACGGACTACTCCCCCTCCTTTCGAGATAGAAGTCAAGATACTTGCTATATCTGTCAGAAGAAAGGGCATTGGGCTACAGAATGTGCAGATCGTCAAAAAGCAAGACCAGTGTCAAAAGAGACAAAAGTCAAGATACCTGTTATCATTGTCAAGAGAAAGGACATTGGTCTTCAGACTGCCCTAAGAGACAACAGGGGCAGGAGGAGGAAGAAGAAGAGATACCCTCGGCAAAAGAAGAACTCCGACACGTCAGAAAGAGAAGACCTAAAAGAAAAGAAGACGAGAAAAAAGTGAGGAATAAGAGGAGGAAAAAACAGTGAAGAGTGAAGAAATTCAAAGAAAAAGAGAGTGAAAGAAAAAAGACAGAGAAGTCTGTGAACTTTTTTTAAAAAGTGTTGTGTTGTGTTGTGAATTGGATTATAAATATTTGTACCAGAATAGACCAGACTGAAAAAACGTAAGTGTCTCTTGGTTTTTGATTTTTTAGAATAAGGGCCTACACTCGCGCACTCACACACGTACATCATGGAGCAAACAAGGGATTTTGAGTTTTAATTGATTGAGGCAAAATGAATATTATCTCTTTTTGAAAGAAATGGAAGAATGAGAAGAAAAAGAAGAAGAGTGTAGGACAGAAAATAAGAAGTTGGTGGAAGAATTGAAGAAATTGGAAGACAAAGAAGAAGAAACCCAAAGGCCCTGTTTAGGGCCACTTCATATACCTCAAAAAGATATTTATTCTTTCTTGCCTAAAAGTTAAAATTTTTAGTTGTTGTGTAATTTATGTTTAACTCCAAAAAACATTATTCTCTTACCTAATTTTTTTTTAGTCGGTTGTATGATTTGGGTAGGATAGATTGATATTCATTAATCTATGGAAACGAACGCGAATGCATAAAACATACTATACTGTCCACTGACACGAGCGCGAATGCATAAAACATTGTATAGAAATGAAATAGGTGACACGAACGCGAATACATAAAACTTTGTATAGAAATGAAACAGGTGACACGAACGCGAATGCATAAAACATACTATACTATCCACTGACACGGACGCGAATGCATTAAACTTTGTATAGAAATGAAAAAGGCGACACGAACGCGAATGCATAAAACATATTATACTATCCACTGACACGAACGCGAATGCATAAAACTTTGTATAGAAATGAAACAGGTGGCATGACGTCACGGTAGTTGCTACATTGTTGCAAGTGTCCAGTACCGTGACGTCATCCTACCTGTTCACAATCCCATTGTCCGTATATCGTCTCAGGGTGATACTTTGTCCGTATAAATCGTGTCCGTATAGTACAAAGTAGGGTATATATATACCTACATGATGCGTGGTTCACAGGAGAAGAAGCCTTTAAAAGGCATATCATAAACAGAATATCTGGATGCCCATCATGTAGACAAGAAGTATATTTTTTTTTAAAAAAGCACGTAAATTAGATTGTAGATATACGAAAATGGGTAGAGATGTAATTATAAAGAATATTAGGGTTAAAATGGGAATGTTTAATGATATGATTTTATTAAATACAAGCCATTTACAAAATACAAAAACTGTATGGCGAAATTATTAAATATATTACAACTACTAAAACTAGACCTCAGAGTGTGCACAGTGGAGACCGAAATCTTTAATAACATCCGGTCAAGATCACCACAGCACGAGGAAGAAGAAACTACTAACGAAGGCAATGACCTTAAATAACACACTTACATGAACAAATGGTGCCTCGCAGATACTAACATAGGTTTGACAACAAGGCGAAACAAAACAAAACACCAAGAGAAAATACATAGGGACAAGAGTTAGGCCCCTCGAAGTAGGATATAATGGACATGTCGCACGAAAGTTGCTCCAATAAAAAAATCAATGCAACTTTTAATTTTTGATCAGTCCACATGGTAATTGTGGAAATCTCATTATTGAAGACCTAATAGAGATAAAGGTGCCATCGAACAAAACTGGACAGACAAATCTCGATTTGTAAGAGAGAGGTGTTAATAATAAAACGAAGGGGTGGGGTGGGGTAATTCGACGATTGAGGATACAGCGCTTAGTGCTTAATTTAGTCGCGTGTCCTCCAGTTTCTGGAGATGACATGGAAGTAGCAGTGACGTCACTAGGGGGGTGCGGGGGTGCCGACCGCACCGGGTGACACCATCAGAGGGGGTGACACCAAAATAACTGTTTATAAAATCTTGAATTTCTGTGCAGGAAGGTGGTCCATGAGGTTGACACCATGAGTTACCGCACATGACTGTCTATAAAATATTTGAATTTTTGTGCAGGAAGGAGGTCCGTGGGGGTGACATCACGAGTTACCGCACTGGGTGACACCAACCCTAGTGACTCCATTGGGAAGTAGTGTCCTCTTCCATGCAGAGCGTACATTTTGCGCCAAATATTTGTTTAATTTGCCTAAATATGACTGTTTTGTTTGCAAATGACGGCTCATATTCCGTAACACACCGTGTGTATATTATATATTGTACGCTTATTAGTTGGAAGTTCAGTCAAAGATTCCAGACTGATTTCCCTTAAAGGAGCTATAAACGGGTTGAAAATGCCTGCACCAACAATTACATTCGAAAATATCGCACACAAAAAGTAATTTATTTTATCGTAATAGCAAATTATTAACTTCCTCTCAACGCTAGAACTTTATTGTGGTGCACGTTACTATAATGCAAATGTCAGGATGTTTATAACTGCATACGAAGCTATTTAGAATTAATTCGTTTTCAATGAAATTGACGTTGTCGAAATTCAACTGAAAAAAGAAAGAAAACAAGAACCTTTAACTCACCTACTGAATATTTTTATGCCGTTCTCTATTTAAATAAATTACTCTGCTTAAAACGATTATAAAATGATAGCTTCTTATTTTCACTTGAGCATGCAACTTTCGTAGCATTTGCACTAAGCTTTTGTGCGTTTGCATACCGTACTATATACCTCACGTGTACCGTTATGTTTTCATCCGTTTTCATTGCTGCAAAAGATTTTTAAGTGCATAATTAAGGTAGATATAACCACGATGAGAGAGAGATCAAACTTCCCATGCAGTTTCAACATGTTTAGGTTAACGATATTCTTGAATGGTTTAAATAACTTTTAAAAAATGCAGCATTTAAAGGCATTGAGACTGTTACAAATGTGTGGCATGGTCATTTACATGGGCACAGATGATCTAAACCTTTACTTAGAAAATGCTATGAATCCAAAGGCTGATCAGGACACAGTAAGAAACTGTATTATAACTGAAGGTTACGATTCAAACAAAAAATTGGAGAAAAATTTGTGGCAAAGCCATTCCTTTACAAAATCATAGGGTGCGATAGTTGTAAGCTTATTAATATCATTGGTAAAGGTATATTTATCTTTTGGGTAAAGTAATTCTACTGCGTAGCTCTAAATGACGTATTCGTTATATTATAACGTCATATTTTACCTACGTATGCTGTCTAGGAGATGCCGAACGTACAATTACGAGGTTGCGACTTCCGTTTCTTATTAAATAAAGAAATAGAACAATTCTTACGCAATCTAGATAATTGTAGCAACAAGAGTCTTGTGAGAAAAAATGATAAGGTCAACTAAAACTGTACGAAACCTTGTCCAACCTTTTGGCGATTTGCAACCTGCTGTAAAATATCCGCAGGAATTTTCTGATCAGAATAAATGTTTCATACTAAAAGAAATATTCTCCCTCTGTTACAGCTGTATAGACCTCATTCAATTAGTTGCAGTCTCATAAGTCGAAAATTATCAAATATATCAGATTACTTGACATTACGTGACATTCATAAGGTTAAAAGAGAATAATAACATAAACAACAATTCATGGGCGGCAAGCAACCCAACAGGGAACTTTTAAGTTACATATGCGTGCTTTTGCCTTGCCTTTTTATAAAACTTTAGAGTGGGTGGGAGTTTCTGTATACCAACCTAACTGAGCGTACACTTCTCACACTCCCATATGCTTCAATAGTAACTGACATTTGTTTTTATAATTTCCGTTATCTTATAAGAGTGAGTGAAATCTTTACACAGTTATACGTGCTATGTAGAAAAAGTCTTAGGCAGAGGAATGAATGTCTCTTGGACATCCGAAAGTCCATCTAAAGAAAGGTACTTCACAACTTTAGCTCACCCTCACCAGAGTTCAACATTGAAATCTTCCTATGTCTTAGTAATAACCGGCTTTGTAAACAGTATCATACAGAGTCAAAAGTCGTGTTGCTTTGCATCATACAATGTCATGTTACTCTGTATCATACAAAGTCGTGTTACTCTTTGTCATACATTCGATGTCATGTTACGCTGTATCATACAAACTCGTGTTACTCTGTATGATACAAAGTCGTGTTATTCTGTCTCATACAAAGTCGTGTTACTCCGTATCATACAAAGTCGTGTTACTCTGAATCGTACAGTCAAAGGATTTAAACTTTTCCTACGTTTGCCTGACCCTGTTAAACCTATATCGTGATAACTATTTTAGACTCATGTTCATAACGCTAAAACTAATTAAATTTACATTCACTGGGTATTCTTCTCAAATTTTAATAGATATATATATATATATATATATATAGAGAGTATATATATATATATATATATATATATATATATATATATATATATATATATATATATATATATGTATATATATATATATATATATATATATATATATATATATATATATATGATACGCATGAATAAAAATCACGGAAAGTGTATCCTCCTACACTTCGTAGTTGTTGTTGGGTAATATTTCTAATCTACTGAGCAGAAAGTATATTTACACATACGTGGTACATATTTATATGCAAACGTCGGAGGCGTTTACCTTGTGTAAAAGATAAGGCAGAACTAGTGAGGATTTGTCCAAAAACAAGACCGGTTTTTTTTAAGCTGGAAAAAAATGTATTTTGAAGAAAAAATAACATCTGCCATGCTAGTTTGCATAAATGTTAATGGCAATATTTTATCCAAAGAAAACAAGTCAGAATTTTGCATCAATGTCCTTAGCAGTAATAGGGATAAGAAATTAAGGTTACTTATTCAGTAAACAAAATTGACAATTCTGTAAGCACGTTTGAGTTATTTCAAGAGAGATGCAAACATACGAGGCAGAACGAATGAGATATTATTACTTGTACATAAATATCTTACACAAATGATTGGACATTTAGCTAGAATATGTGCGAGTCAAGATTGTAGTGAATGTATTTTAACTAGCTGATACAACGAACCTCTCAATAGCTGTGACGACATTGAGATATTGACAGAACAGCGAGAAACAAATTGGGTTTGATTTTTTTGTTGTACAGCACACAACACAAACAGGCTATTTAATGCCAAGGCAATTGGAGTAAAGTGTCATGCCGAATGACAGACCACGGTAGCTGACCAAGGCTGGTTCGTAGGATTTGATCCCACAGGCTTTCGGTAGTGAGTCCGGCACGCTAACGTCTGAGGCACGGCGACTCCTAAATTTGTAAAGATAAATATTTGCTTGATCCATTGAGTCTCCTTATGTAGTGTACGACGAACATGATTATTTTCTAGGGGAAACCCCAGTCATGCTGTACGATTTCCCCATGAGAGACGAAAATTAACTTTGTTTCAGTGTTTTACAGAAGGCTAACTCAGATTCGTCAGACTGTCGCATGCATTATATTCGGTCATAGTAGCGTGCGTCACTTTTGCGGAGAGTCGATTGTGAGACAGATTCAAACAGTTTATCTTCACAAATTCATCAAAGATATAATTAAGCTACATTTTACTAAGTAGAGGTTACACATCTGAGTTAGCAACTTGTGGTGTACAGTCTACATAGTAACGGTTGAACGATGCTATTACAATGTACATGTTGCTATTACAATGTACATGTTGCTATTACAATGTACATGTCTATTTAAATATGGCCGTCTCAAGATCTAGTGTTTTGTTGCTTAGACATAGTTTACTTCGTCGTTTGATGAACGACATTTTCTCGTCGTTTGATCGTTTGAGGCAAAATTTCGGTTTGCAGCAATTCCTTTTTATAATTTTTAGGCATTCACTGAAGAAACGCCAAAAGCAACCATGGAACAATACGCGAAACTGTCTAAATAGCCTTAGTAAGACCGTAACTTGAATACGCCTTTATTGTCTGGCGTCTACACGCAAATTTCAACATTCCCCCTAAATTTAAAAACTGAAAGCAGAGCTAGAGCCCATTTAAACATTATTATTAAAAATTAAAACAGAGCCGGTTAGTGGGTAAAAACAACTAATTGCAAACTGCTAGTATTGCTGATTAGCAAATTAGGTTGACGATCCCTTTTCAACAGACGTACATAATGCATGATTGGTCATGTGCAACAAAACTGTACACAAACTTTTGGATAGTCCCTACCATCGTATATTAGGCAACCGACCAGAGTAACAAGACGAATGCACCCTCTTCATTCCTCCAGATCCAGTCAACAGCAGTTAATTTTTAATTACTCATACCTTCCTCTGTAAATTACACCTAGGAACAAACGGTTCCCTCTACACCACTCTCCCGTGTCTCTTTCTTCCGAACTCCCCCTCCCCCAACTTTAATTAAATATTATTTAAACTTGTGCACCCGTATATATTATGACATATATGTTTCCACAAATAAATTTTATTTACACGAAATGAATCAACCAAAAGTTCTTTTTTATGGAATCTTCATACCTCAAATACTTGCCGGAACTCTCAAACATGATTCCATATTTCCGAGACTGTCTCAAACTTTACCTAGCCATCACCAGCGAGGACCGCTTTATCCAAAGAAATCCGCATAGTTGTGCTTCATCGTCATGCATTGAAAAACAAATTATTTATAAAATATTAGGATGTCATATTTTTTATAGTTATTAATGTGTCCTGTTATATTCAATCTGCTATTCTTAAATATCATTGAATTTGTATGAAAGAAGCTGAAACAATGTATTGAACTGGATTATTGACAATATTTTCAAGCTTATAGCGTAGTTTATAAAGAATAAACATAACTTGCATTACTTTGAAAGAATGTGTAGGTCTCCTTTTAGGCAATTAAGTAATGATAAAGTTATTGTTGCATACTTAAATGGCGAGATCGATGCTGAGATTATTTCACAATCTATGCCAATGATAGGTGTCTCATCCGCATGCTTTTGCTTGTGAAATAACTTCGATATTGTTTGGGAGTCCCCTGTGGCACGGGATCGTTGAATGATAACCCTCAATTTAAGCCTAAGAGGGTATCACTTGCAAAATGGATTTTGATGTTAGGGACAACAAATTGCGATGTTTGCGAAGGGAGTTTAGATTCAATCAATATTGACAATGTCATCAAATTTTCAGTAAATCAGGTTAGCTGTTAACATTAATTAATTTAAATACAATTAAAAATACTTCTTGTGCCTTTAAATACCTAACTAGTACAAATATAAAATCATCCATCTTGGAACTGAATGAAGTCAATCGAAAGGTACCCAAGGAAATAACATTTGATAGGTTAATAGATTGCAGGACCTCTTGATAAGAAATGATTTCGAAATTGTATCTTATCCCCACTTGGAGTGTTCCCTTAAAACATTCTGGTATAATACCGTTAAAAACGTCGTCTCTTTTTCTACAAAATGTAAGGTCTCTTGATTAAGAATGTCACAGACACACATGCAGCAGCAGTTTCTAACTTTGGTAATCCTGATGAGACTGACATTATCAAAAAAACTGAAAAAGGTATATACCTTGCCAAAACTGATAGTGAATTTGCATTCAGCATCATTCCTGTGCACCCAGATGACTACAGTCTGCCAGGTGTTTCTAGGCTAGGAAAATACTATTTAGATAAATGTAAACCAATGAGATTCAGATCCATTTTTTGCAGATTTTAAGAATATTGTCAAACAATTGAATGGATAGTCTTAGATAAATTTAAATGTGGTTGGATAGTGTAAATCGTGGATGATTTACTTTTGGAATAAATAAAAGAGCAATAGATTATATCAGTAGACAAAGTTTTGGAGATGTGTAAGATATTAGGGATACCTTTGGTAGAAAACAGAGCTTTGCCTCCTTAAACACGTATGCAGTTATGGGGTATTATTTTTAGCATTTCTTGATTCAGAGTCGACTTCAGTTTGGTAGACTGCTGAAGTGTGAGCTCTTTTAAAACCATTCTTGTTGAAATTGTCTATGCTACTGTTAAATCAGCAATCTTTAATAGGATACCTTAATTTCGTTTTTCTTCCAGGCCGTGTCATCTTGAAAAGTTTAATTATTTTAATTATTGACTTCAACATATTCATATTATGAATATTAAAATCAAGTCCGCATTGTCTGATCTCTCCAAATGTAGTCGATCTCGAAACGATTGAGTAGCTAATAATCCCAGTTTGTTCATCCGATTCACAGCAGCGCTTTTGATGCTATCAACACCCCACATTACCACTTGTTTAGCGATTGCAGCATGCGATCATAAGGATGTGAACAACTTTGATGAGCCTGTAAACAATCCACGAACAACGTCATTGTGGCCAATTACATAATATGCCAGGTAAACGAGTTTCCTCGCGTTAACAGTGAGCACGGGTTTCAAACGTCCACATACGATTGTTGTATGAAAATGTCAGGTCGATCTTTAATGTACAGTTGTATCATTAATATTCCACTTCGAAGATCTACAGCATGCCCATGTTGATCCAAAAGTGTGTCCATCGATTATTATGACACGGAAGACACATGGGTGCTGCGGTGTAATCAATATCATATGACCTAGTTCCACAACTGGTGAAAACCCAAACAATATATAACCATAAACATCTACTCCTGTCGTTTCAGACCTTCTTTCATAACTACAACTGATAGCGTCACATGTTAAATTGAAATGCGTCGTTGAGGGTAATTATTTGATGGCTCGCTTCTCAAGTTATCCTACGTCTTCTTCCTTGGCTTCAGCCATATTTCTGGTAACTGTTTAATAATCGTTGCAACTGTGTTTGTTGCTTTTTTAATATTTCTGGTACTCTCATTTTGTTTTATACTAATTATGTTCTGTTCTTCTTTTACCTCTAGCGCTGTCACTTATTCCACCGTTGCTCTTGTTGCCTTTTTAATATCATCGGCACGTTCGCGAGTTTCTTTTGTAGGTTTAATCAGAAGTGCAAATATGGGTTCAAAACCCAGTGTGGAATCTTTTCGTGCTGTCTGTCCGACTGCAACGTATGTGACACATTTTCGGCCTGCAACAACATCACAAAACAATTCCTAGTGTTCACGAGCGGACTTTACATGCTCCACCATGACACCAATGGCAGATATTTTATATAATTGTTATGATTGCTAAATTGTTGAGTGAGACGCGTTCGTGTGATACATGTTCGTGTCCAGACCCGCACGACATTTACCCGCACGACTGCAAGTTCCATTCAAATCAATGGTGAGAAAACTATATGGATCCTTTGTGAGCCGCGCAAACATGTCACAAATTTCATCTCAATGAATATTTGCAAGACCATGAGCGTCAATGCAACAAATATTTCAGAAACATGGTATTCTTGTCACGAAGTACTGAAGGCACATGTGCGTATCGTTAAGTCAAATAAATCATGTCTATGTTATTCTGCCGACTTCGTGAAAATTTGTGCACGGGATTGACTTGGTTCTCAAGCATCACATCGTAGTGCACTACAGGATTGTTTTCGTTTGCGTCCAAATCGTCAACGGTTGGTGCTTCATCTATGGTGAAAATAAATCAACAGTGGTGCCACTCAACGCTTTTGCTATTTTTTAAAATCTTCTAAAACGCCAAAACACGATTGATCATCAGCCGATGACGCAATCACTCACAACAATTTTCACTTCAGCCATCGTCAAATCATATTCAATAACAATATATTTTTCCTGATCCAGCAGGGTCAGTGATCAGCGCATGAACCGAGTTTGGAAATATACCACCATGCTTGTATGGTTTAGGTGTTGTTTGCGCAGAGAAGCAAATGACGAAAAAATATTTTTTTAACGCATCTGTTAATTTCCTTTCTCGTGACGCCATTGAATAATACAGTATATAATACAATCATACCTTCATATTGTGTGCGATGTCGTTCAGAAACAAGTACTGCAAATCCAACTCGAGCTCAAACACGTAATGGACGAGCAGCGATTAGTAGAACTTGTGTTGGACGTGGAATTACCGGGAACACCAAAGAGTAAATATCCCGGTGAAAACCATATCCCTGGATACAATTACTGTGGATCTGGTACACGGCTTGATATTCGACTTGATTCTTACAACCAATAAAACCTGAGTAATCACCAGTAAATTATGCTCTTGAATTTGCTTTTAAAGCGTCAAATAATATCCCTTGCACGTCAACGTTCTAACGTGGATCTCATTAATGATTTTAATGCGTTAGCGGAACCAGGTGCTGGAGAACGAATCGCAAGATGAGTCATCGAAGGTGGTATGAATGCCAAGATTGAACTTAGAGGCAAAGCCTCTCAGTAACGTAAAGTATAGCAGGTATAAACAAACAATGGCCACAAAATAGCCGGATATTATCAAAAATATATTACAGTCCGCGTGGGTATTAGAAAGGTGGATCCGCCATTGAAACTTCAGCAAGTGCAACAAAGGTCACTCATAGTGCTGTTCTAACATGGTTGGCGAAACAAGCGCTGAGGCAAATTTACCTACTAGTACCTAGAAAAAATTCACGTGGGTGGTTTAATGTCCAAACGCCAAATGAGGCTCATGAGACTGATCTCTTATTTCGTCCACATGATCGTGTACGTGATCGACAAGTTAGGCTGCACACATACAAGTACGTACTAAACACAGTCGATGTTGCAGATATAAAGAAGCGGAACCGTTGACATCAAAAGATTCTGTAAGTGTCGCAGTTGCACTCGAAGGCATTTATGCACCTTCACCATTAACATGGCCACGACTGTTTAAAGAGGACCCTGGAAAAGAATTTATAGGATCTGTTGGTTCGTTGCCACAACACAGTGTGTAAGTTCGTATTGGCAGGCCCGGCCCTAGGGCAAGGCGAACCAGGCAACCGCCCTGGGCCCCGCGATTCTCCGCAATGCAATTTTCTTGCTTGGGCCCCGCGCTCATCGCTTGCTGCCTTGGGCCACGCACATCCTAGGGTCGGGCCTGCGTATTGGACATGTTAATATACATCGTGACCAAGCTATTGTGGAATGATTGAATCGCACACTTGAAGACCAGTCATCAATAAACGCCGGAATTCTTAATGAGGCGTAAGCGGTTCACGAATGGGTAGCCCAGCTTCCGTTAATCATAACAGTATTGAATAATGAAATTAAACGCAAGATTGGAATAACACCAGCAAATGCGATTTGAAAAAAGACTGTTACATTTACTCAGAAAATGTTTTCACAGCCGACATCATGACAACAACTCGGAAACAAATTTGTTCGTTATCTGTCTGCACCTAGAGAGTTAGAAGGAGGACAACATCGTGCAATTGACCCAGTCGTCGATATATTTATGATTTCAGGACAGATTGATGTTACTAAACAACAGATAATCGCTAGTATCAAATTCGTTTACTAAATTTGGTTCAGTCATGTCCGCTTACACATTATTGGTTGTTATATGCATCAGCAGCGATTCAGTGTCGGTGTACATCATCTTGACACGATCCTGGTAAAACGGTTTGGTCTTGTTATAGTAGAACTGGTACAGTAGCAGCTTCGACAACTCTAAAACTCCAGCATAGAATAGTTTTGCCAGCTTTAGTTTCGAGTGTTTACTGTGAATGGCAACAACTCCACCATCAATGACCTTCAGTGAGTCAAAATCCGGGTCAGCCGGGTCAGCGATGCGCCTTCAAAATTTGTGTTGTTCGCTGTCACGGACAAGATCTTTGCGGATTCGCTTGCCCAGATTCTCCTTGGTTTTTCAGAACATGGCATTGTTCATAAGTATAAATAAATCTTTCTCAAACTCATTGTGAGCGATGTAAACAGGGCTCATTTGTACATACGGTGCCGTCCTAGTCTGCTGATAAAATTCAAGCAATCGATGAATCTTGGTTCCACCCATACCCAATCGCAGATACAGCTGGTGAATTTGTACTTGTCGTGCATAGTTGTGTTTGGTCCTACGACATAGGACTAGTTTGGTGCATTCAGTAAATTTGCGAAAAGCATCAGAATGTTAATAATAAACATTGACACTAGGCTTGAGAAGGTCCATCAATGTTAATAATCAACTTGGACAATGGGCACGAAAAGCATCAAACTGTTAATAACCAAATAGGACAATTTGGACAAAAAGCACCCAGAACACAATATAATGCAAATTACAAACACAGAATTCTTAAATATTAATATCACAATTACAAATTCCATATAAAGTACATCTTTAGCAAAACTCAAATAGAGATCTACTAACACATTTACATTAATGCCTCAGAGGAAATCATACCTTTTTCCTATTAAGCCTTACCTTATCATCTTGCCAAAATAATATGAAATAAACATATTTTAAAGGTTTAATTTGATTCATTTTATATAACGTTTGCAGTTTGAAACTCCCATCTCAAGAATTACAAGATTAAATTGACTTAGTTCAAACACGAGCAGCTAGAATTGTTGCATACACTATATGACTACTCACCAGGTTGTATGCTCTAGATATTATAATGGTGTCTTGAGTTTTCCATTTAATCAATGTAGACTGTAAAACAACTTGATTTTTTTCTATTTCTAAACGGCTAAGAAACCATAGCATAAATTCTCTCTTACGTTTTGACCAAAATTAAAAAGAACTTACAGAAATCAGCATCAATATATCTTGTAATATTACCTCTGTTCTAATGGGCAGTTAGATAATTTCGTTGGGTTTAGCTTTCTTCCCAAGTCATCGAAGATTGCACATTCGGTACCATGACCATTAATGGCGAATGAGGAAGTATCGGAAACCAACTTGTTACCTTCATAAAATGAGGAAGGTCAAATGTTTTACAAGAGAGTTTTTGAAACTTCGTGATGCAGTCATGTCATTCTGAGGCAGCACCTTACTAATCAATATCAGTACCTGAATTTTCAAAATATACCATTAGTTTGAGATCAATTAAAACATTCAAATAATTAATTGTATTCAATGTTCGCTTTTCATATGTTTCATTTTCAATTTAAAATAACATTTACAACATAGCGTCAGGTATTTCCTTCACAATTCTCGCTCCGAAATCTTCTAATCAAGCAGTGTTTTGTCAAATTCTTTATTTTGCGTAAGGAGAAACGTACCATAGATTTAACTATAATAAAGTTGACATGAAGTTGGAGGAAAAAAATTGCAGTGACAGTCATTTTACTAAGGACAAGGAGTAGCGTTGAGAAGCTTCAATTCTTTTTCCATCTTATTTAATTTATTTTGATGGAAACCAGAGATTTTGTTCTCAATTGAATTAAAAGTAATTGCAAATGTGCACGCACAAATAAAAATATTTTGCTAAAATTAGTATGAAATTAGCCAGTACCTTGTAACTTCTTTGCACACCAAGAAAACGTTTATAAATTGACATTTAAATCTATATTATATTCTTTGAAGAAGCCATTGGCCTTTACTGAATGCTCAGATGTATGTTATGAATGAATTCTAATAATCACAAATGTCCCGATGGACCTTAATGATACAGTCCTGAATGTATTTGAATTTATATACAAATTTCATTTTACCTGCAACATAATAGATTTCCTACAGAACAAAACCTAGTTTAACTCGTAAAAAAGGTCAGGCCATGCACTCAAATTCAAGTAAACATCTTGTTTACTTCTTGAAACATGACAAAATTCAGGTAGATATTAATTCCACAACCCTCATTAATGGACAAAATTTAGGCACACAACATCGATATACATAAAATCTATGAGTAGTATGATATTGTTAAGCTCAACCTATTCGAATATTCACGTGTGACCCGTACTGCTTCGCGTCAGCCAATAGCATTGGAATCATATTTTCGAATATTCACGTGTGACCCGTACTGCTTCGCGTCAGCCAATAGCATTGGAATTATATTTTCGAATATTCACGTGTGACCCGTACTGCTTCGCGTCAGCCAATAGCATTGGAATCATATTTTCGAATATTCACGTGTGACCCGTACTGCTTCGCGTCAGCCAATAGCATTGGAATCATATTTTCATTATACCATACTTCACTGAGTTGAACTCCCGTCGCATTGATCATGCGTATTTTTCTTGTCCCTATATTGATATTTTAAATATGTAATATTAGTTATCTTCTGTTTGTGTTAGTGTGTTTTTTGAGGCCGTTTTGTGCTTCTCTGTTAATTTTCCGTCAGCACGTTCCTTGGAGATAGGTAGCTGAAAGTATAAACTATAGCTATAGACGTTTCTACTTATTTTTCCAACATTTAATTATAAAGTTTATAATGTTATATGCCTTGTATTTATGCGTTTCTTGTGTAAAAACCATGTCATTTTTTTTCGATAGTTTCTTAATTTTGTATATTTCCCCTTTAATTCAATTTGCGTTCAAGGATCAAATACGAAGGTTTTTCTCGTCCCCCCCCCCCCGCCGTGTCCTTGATAAAAGGCTATTTAATGCAAACTCTTTGTTTTCATTTTTTCATCAAGTTAAGTCCGAACTATTGTTTGTTTATTTGTGTTTCATTTAAAACCTTTATCAATAAAACATACCGTCTCTAAACCCTCTCAGGATTCCGGACATAACCACTGTTATAAAAAAATGATAAAA
>JAECUM010056984.1:0-15612 GCA_016617855.1 Megalonaias nervosa | reverse complement strand
ATCCAACGACTTCGCTTCTTCATTACAATCTTTAAACACATCGTAACAGCGCTGATCATCTACTGATTGTACCACTGAATACAACTTATCCCACTTGAGCCATCTCATTATCAGATTAAGCAACAATTGCGTCTTTACCAGACACAGATGGACCTATTATAATTTCTCTGATAGAATTTGATAGCGCTGCATGATGCTTGATTGGCTTTTGCTTTCGTGTCGCTGAGAAATCAATGACATCCATGTTGTACAAATATAATAAATAATATGAATTTATATTGTGTTCTATGCAGAGCATCCACCCCCACAAGTTGATTAACAACAATAATAACAAAAAATAAAAAGCGTACGCTTACAGGCAAGTGTGTGAAATGTGGTACAAACACATAAAGATTTATTTCGTCTCGTACAAAGACAGGTGGTGATATCGCTGCTTCACTGCGAAAATTACCACGGACTCCATGGGGTAAATACCCAGGAGAAAAACATCTTCCTGGATATAATTATTGTGGTCCTGGAACCCGACTTGATATCCGACTTAACGAACGGGACCAACCAAGACCGGGAGAGTATCCAATAAATGCGATTGATCAAGTATGCCACGTTCATGATGTCGCGTATAAAAATAAAGATTTACAACAACGACATATTGCAGATGTGAAGTTGATTCATTCGTTATATTGCATAAAAAAATAAATCTCTCAGAGAAAAACTTGCTAGATTCCTAGTAAAATCTGCGATGAAAGGTAAATTAATGCTAGGGGCCTACATGAGAGGCAATATGGCAAATTTATTTACCACCACCTAAAGAAATTCAGTACGCACATTTTGATGTCAGTACTCCTAATGAAGTTCATCAAGAGATATTTTGTTTTTACCACGTGATACCATCAAAACACGTAGACGTCAATCGCGCACATACAAATATGCGTTAACTGTCGCTGACGTTGCAAGTAGGCATAAAGAAGCAGAACCACTATCAACAAAGAGAGGAACTGAAGTTGCATTTGCATTTGAACGAATTTATCAACGTGGCGGTCTGCGATGACCATAGTTGCTACAGGTTGATCCTGGCAAGGAATTTCTTGGTGCAGTAACAGCTCTGATGACAAACAACATAACGTCAAAATCAGACGAGGGCACAGCGCAATTCATCGCGATCAGGCAATCGTTAAGCGATTTAATCGAACACTTGCTAAGCAATTGTTTGAATATCAATATGCAAAGGAAATATCCACTTACCTTAAGTCCGGGGATAAAAGATCTCGCGAATGGGTTGTAAGACTACCAAGTGTAATAGCTGCCTTAAATAATGAAATTACTCGTGCAACTTCTATGAAACCCATCAGCGCGATCACAAAAAAGCACATACCAGTACAACGACGTGACTCATATTAGGTAATGTGACTGTAAGATATTTATATGAACCTGGTGAACTTGAAGGGGGTAAAAAAAGAGCGACTGATCCTATTTGGAGTGTGCCTACACATAAAATTTCCAGCGTGGTAAGATCCACTGGTAGACCCGCAATCTACAGACTAGATTCAACTGCTCCTCAACGTGGATTTTTACGCGAACAATTGCAAGTAATTCCTGAAGATACAAAAGTACCACCGCCTTCACTTCTGTGAAGCAGGACACCAGCACCCCTACGTCGATTACACTCAAACAGGTCAACATCATATTTTCGCGTGTGTGACCGAGATTACTATTAATTCTATCCACGGTGAATTGTTTTGGATTATTGTTCGAATACTGCCACAACATTACTGTATTACTGCTCGCACAATGATTATTTTGTCGCTGTTTCAGCGTCATGATAAATTCAATATCAATGTGAAATTCACGTTTATTTTTTTGTCAGATTGTTGATAACCAGTTAATTTTTTCTTGACAACTTCGTTGTTAACTACATCATCGCAATTGCTATCAGTGGTTTCCTGAGTCATTGCGCAGTCTATGATAACCCTTCGTAGCTAGACATTCTTTTAGCTTCTGAAACTGCTAGATAAACTAAATTTGACCATTCGATACGATCATCGACAATTCAGATATTCGCATCAGAAATAGTTAATCCTTGTGATAAATGAATCGTTATAGCATATCCTAGAGTCCAGAGAGTTTTGTCTATCGTTAACGCGCTCTCAACAGCATTCACAGGAACAACAACAACAATATCATTAAGAACGAGTTTTTGTTTCTCATTAATTCCAGGAATCTCAACTTCAATATTTTGTTTGCGTGTGTCTGCTGGGCGATAACACAATGGCACAGGTAGATCCGAAAAGTTTTTTTATGTAACAGAAATAATTGCTGCTGAAGTGTATCACGAACTATCTTCCGACTTGCAACTATCATATCAGCAGGCTTCCATAAAATTCCAAAAATCATTCATCGTAGTTTCTGGAATTACTTCGAGCATTATTTCACATTAATTTTATCTGGCTACAGTCTGATTAACCCGTTGAACTCTTTCAGCGCTTTATCAATAGCTCTATGATCATTAGTTATCTCATAATAATCTACGAACTTTTTTAGCCATTCATGCGGAGATGATCCAGCAAAAGGTGGTGGTTGGCCATGATCACCAAAACATGATAACAGCAGTATTTTTCGTCAACAACCAGTCAAGAAATATTTTTAATTCCTCCACAGACACTGTACATATCTCATCCCAGATAATTATCTTATGGATATATTTCTCACCCATTCGCTCAGGAGTCCATGTATCTCCCTTCCATCGGAAGAATCTGTTATAAGTATGAGATTTAACTCCTCGTTCTTTCATTACTCTGGCGAGTCTATGTGTGGGTGTCAAAACAACCATATCAGCAGAGTTTGAAGAACTCCGACGAAATATTTCAATCGCACGTATTGTTTTACCAGAACCTCCGGGTCCATTGAGATAAATAGTCTTATGTCTGGTCACAGGATCATATACCGATGGAGCCGATGAAAGTTTTGACATCTGTTTATTTTTGTAATATATTTCCTTAGATTCAACGTCGGCAGATCCAGAATAACTAAGAATCATTTCTCCTTTTATTCTCCGTTCACCCCATGATGCATCAGCGCCGATATGTAATTGTTTTAGCAATCCTGCATATTTTTACTGATATAAAATGAATCTGCTGCGACTCTAACCGCGGTATCAGAAAATCTGTTAATCATCGATAATAAATTTATCAAAACGTACTCGAGCATTGAAGATCGGTAGATGCTCCGGTATCTTTAACTGTTTCTGCCGAATCATTTATTTGGTTACGCCTTAGATCTGCTAAACCGTTTCCTCGTTTCGCATTTGTGAAAGGCTCTGTAACTCGCTGAGCAACACAATTTTAGCGAGAAATTTTCATCGGTAGAAGTTTATCGGCGTTAGGTTTATCATTTTGTGGATATATCGCATAAACAACTGCCGTCAAAGGATATGCTCGTTCATAATAAGGTCTATCAATTCCAGTCAATATTCCTGGTTTTGAATTTTTATTTAACGTGACAATATTTCCAGTGTGGTGTAATCGAACAAAATCACATATTGTGTCACGGATAATCTATGTGTCGTCGTCGGCTGCCACGATCAATTTTATTCTAAAAATATATGATCGTGCAATGTGGAGATAATTAATAATTGTCACTGCTCGCTTTTCATTCATTGTAGAATCGACAACACCGTCGGTGTCGCGTACAATTCTGAATGTTGACCACACATGAACTACACCATCGTCGCAAAATTCTCTCTTGGTTTCACGGATACGATTGATCAGAGTCTTATTCGTTAAATCAACCAAAGCTCGCCTTGGTAATTGAGGGGTTGTTCTGTCGAGATCGAATCTGCCTTTAGAGGGCTTAATCGCAGATAATCTCGCCAATTTCTCCATGTTATTATTAAGGCAAATATATATTTAAATTGAAGATTATATATATATATATATATATATATATATACATATATATATATATATATATATATATATATATATATATATATATATATATATATATATATATAATGACTGAAGCCAAGAATAAATGCAAGTGGCTTTTGAATGGTTCTTCAAATCCTTGTAACAGGGCTTGCGTAAATGAATTCTGTGGATGTCACATGCAAAGTGTTCGTAGGCGGAGTCTAAGACCAAAACCGTGTTCACGATCTGGTGTTGGGGTTAGAGGAGAAACAGGGTTGTGTGTGCAATGCGGTGGTAAAAAATACAGAGCTCTGAAACGATAAAATCACCCCAAAAATATAATGTTGGTGACGTCGAATCTCCCATAAAAAAAGGCTAAGACTATCTCGCCAGATTTTAACTCCAACAATAAAATAATAATTTAGGCAAATAATATTATATAAATGGAACAAAATGAATTTGTGAAACATCCCGTCATTAAAAATTATGAGGCATCTCGTGATGGTATCATCAGGAACTGTAGATTAATAAAACCAGTCAGTGCTGTTACTAATACTGGTTATCTCAAATTCAATACTAAGAGGAATAAAAATTAGGACTGACATAAATTTGTGTACTAGTGTTTTCATAGACTAATCGAAGATGGACTTGTGATCGATCACATCAACGGCAGGAAACTTGATAATTGTTTATGTAATTTACGAGCTGTTACACAGAGTCAAAATTGCAAATTTGGTAAAACTGGTGAACACGATAAACGTTCAAAGGTTGTTAAATCTGTGAACGTGAAAACTGGCGAGGAAATAATATTTCAATCAATGAATGCAGCTGAAAAATATTTTGATATTATCACACCTTCAGTACAACGTGTTCCGGATAAAATATGCAAATCGGCGTATTCAAAGAAATATAAACAAAAAATAATATGAGGAAATAATATTCCAATCAATGAATACAGCTAGAAAATATTTTGATATTGTCACACCTACAATACAACGTATTGCGTTTACAATATACATTTCAGTATCTCCAAACTGTTAAGCCCCACAACAACAACCAAACTGTGTTAGATGATGGAGGGAGATAAATCTGTCAAGCAAAGTTTTCTCTGATACAGTGATTAAGCAGTTACCCCACTTGTAACTGCATAATATTATATGATTACCTCCATTATTTCTTTTTGTTGGTTCTTTCACACACTGCATTTCTTGTCTTACTTGACTACGTCAGGGGCTTTCTGTCCCTGGCAAAGTCAGGGTGTGTCTCTCCTATATGTTATAAATCTCCTAACTTCGTCCCTGATAAATTCAGAAAAACAAGAAGTATATCGTTACAAGTTCGATGTGAATTGTGTAATGTGCCTCCACTGCGTGCACAATACAGGTAAGATATTTTTAGATCTTCCAGGTAGGATAGTTAACAATAGACCTGCATGTATGTTCAGCCGGCGCTCAGTAGGTGACGCCATATTCCAATAATTCCAATCTCAGGCATCCTGTGCTAACAACTTTCTAGCCAGCGATTTTATTGTTTGCAGAGAATCGGCGCTATGTACTTTAACTCCCAACGACATCCGGTAGAGATGTATGTGCAGATATTTTATATAGTGGTTTGGAAGTTGTTACGTATATGTAATTAAATTGTTTGTGTATTAGTTTTGAAATTTTTTATATTTTATTTTTGTTTCATTACATTTTATTGTAATGAATGTTTTCATGGGATTCAAAATTCTTTTTCAGTAATTCGATATTTTCTTTTAGTAAATGTTGTTTATCTAAGACGTAAAACGTGTTACATGAGAATTATTTTTAGTTAACCTAGTTCGTCTTGGGTTGGGAAGTTCGTAAACAGGCAGTTAAAATGATTGGTCAGTATTAAGGCCATACTTTGCCTGCGTGATCACCATGTGTAAACAACGTTTTTTTATTTTTGATTCTTAAGTGGGGCTACACTGGCGTACGTGATAGATCTCTTGTAGTAAGAGACCACATGACCCATCTCACGAGACTTGAAATGATGTTTATGGGATTTAAATACGCATTCTTAATATTTTTTCTGTCAGAGTCGTTTTAACATCTTGAAGGAACAAGGTGTTTTTTTATTGTTGCCAGATTGTTTTTCATCTGTTTTTTGGATTTAATAATTTATTCTCCTGGAAACTCAATAAGTTGACTTTCTTATAAAAAAATTCTGAAATATATTCAGTGGACATTTATTCTGGAATTATTCGGAAACAAAAACTGATTCAATTGAGGAATTGTTATTTCGTACATGGACCACATCTGACGTCATCGCCCTCCATATTTGTAGGTCGTCGAGATTCGAACCTGGATTCTAACAGAACTATTTAGTGATAGGACTTGTATTTTTCATTCTTAGGATTAAATTTTGGATTATATTCACAAACCGTAAGTCCTATTTTCCACTTTTTACATTGTTTTCTAAGGAAATAAATTATTTTGTTAAAATATACAAAGCTTGTTGACTTCACTCTTTTCTTCTGTTACATTTGTACGAGCCTACACGCAACAAAGTTGAAATCAATCTACACTGCAGTTAACGCAATTATACAATAATTTTGATTTATTCAGCATACTGATCACTTGTAGGAATTGCCTGTTTATCCAGCATAGGTAACTTCATAACTTCATAATAATTTCTGAAAGATGTATCTGTAAGGATGGACCGTGGCGCAGTATTAGAGTGGTGGATTCTCAAACTCGAGGTCAAGGGTTCCAATCCCGTCACGTTGTCGACGGTGGCGAAAATTTCGCAATTTTTCATAGTAACTGCGGGCTCCAGCCCCAAAAGTATTTCATGTACACCTCCTCACCACGTCGAAGACATGGTGAGTGCTGTTTTTCACTCACCCCGGGGATTGATTTGGAAGGGTGTACATGAAAGTAGAGCCTTGACTAAACTGGAGCCCAAATATTTTTATATTTTTATTCTGATTCAGATTCAGATTATAATATTTATTCCGATTCTGATTATACTGCAGAATCAGATTTCTTCTGATAATAATATTTATTCTGATAATAATTTTTCTGTATAATCATATTATAGTATTTATTTTTATCCTGATAATAATATTTCTGCATAATCATATTATAGTATCTATTTTTATTCTGATAATATTTATTCTGATTCAGATTATAGTATATATTTTTATTCTGATAATAATATTTATGCAGAATCAGATTTATTCTGATAATAATATTTATTCTGTTTCAGAAACATTTTTATTTAAACAAATATTTATTATATAATGAATTCCGAAGATATTATTGCAGTTATTTATGAGATTAAAAATTAAATGATGAGGATATAGAATTATCTGACCAATTGGATCCTGAAAAAGTCACAAATGATTTTGAAGCGCTACAGGAACGGAAATTTGATGGGAGATACACACTAGCAGCTGAATACCGATTCATAAATTTTCTTCAACACAAACTCTCCTTTATGTCGATGATATTAAAGTGAATATTTTATTTATTTTTTATTCAGATTATAATATTTATTCTGATTCAGATTCAGACTGTAATATTTATTTTTATTCTGATTATAATATTTATTTTTTCTGATTTATTTTTTTATCAATTTTAGAGATTCTTGTTATTTTGAGTACCATTTATCCACATCAAATTATAAAATCTGAACGATAATCATGATTTTGAGTACCATTTACCCCATCGATTTTCAGAGTTTAGTCTGATTTTCAGTAAAAAATAAAATTTAATTATAATATTTATGCAGGATCAGATTCAGATTTATTTTTTATTCCAACAAAAAGTAGCTACGCACTTACAAACTCATTGTCAAAACTTCATTCCTTAATCAAGTAAGTGTCCGGTTTGGTCAGTAAGTCTAAAATGTATCCGTGCTAATAACGGATTATGACATCGCAGATAAACCGGATTAACAGGTACTGACACAATTAAAAATCCAGGAGGTACTTCATGGGTAAATGAATATAAGATATATCCTTGCTGTGCTTGTCCGGATCTTTCAAGATCTACTTGATAACTTCCAACAATACCATCACACACCAAATTAACTGCGATCGTTGATGTGATCGCGACAACACCTGGTGATATATGACGACCACCGCCGTCTGGATCATTGTTATGTTTGAGAATATTCGCCGGAGGAGATATTTTTATCCACGCGTCTACGATCTTTGGAATATCTTTGAAAGTTGTTTCAGTTCATTGGAGTTAAATCCAGGATATTTAAATGTTGGCAGATCTGTCTCTGTTATGAAATGACTGTTCAGGAATATTTCTTTAGCTGTTAAACTTTTGATTTTAACATCGTCTCCGCTTTCAATCACCGCTGTATAATTTTACGATGATATTTCTCTGAATCCGATGTTAATTTATTAAGGTGATCTATTTGCTTGATGATTTCGCCCCGTAGATAATCGCTTACGGGGGGGGGGGACTCGTTAATATAACGGATGAATGACTGGCGTAGTTTATCGCTCATTTGTTTGTGCTCAGCGTTAATGATTTTGAAATGATTTTCAAAATCTGATTTTGAAAAAGAATATATTCCATGACTCCACACCAGGATACCATATCTTCTTAACTCCTCCTGAGGTTTGGCGATCTGAAATCCTAATTTGAATTTTGGTATTGATGTCCACATTTCGTAATCCAGAGTTTTTATCCCAGTACACTTTATTTTCCGTAATAAAATCAACTCATTTAGGTTCTGGTGGCACTTCATATATCGGTGGACCTTCTGGCCATCCTAATACAGTTCTGATCGACGATTGATATATACCTACGGCGTAGTCGGGTGTTGATATTAATATCGCAGCTGATAATGTTGGCTCATGAACCGTAATAGCGATTTTAGATTCTTTTCCTGTGATTGATTTAATTCTGCCTTGGAATTCACTATTAATCTGTTCTATTTGATAACTGCCCGTAGGAATACCAACAACCTGCCCATCTGGAGTTCCATCAGGTTTATTTTTATACGAAACCACTAATGAGTCATTTGCGGGCAACCCGCGAAATGATTTTGATCTAATATTTGGCCATGTTTAATAGACTCGTAATTGCGCTAACGCTATTTCTTTGGCTGCAATTGCCGTTGAAAAGATAACATCGAATTCAGGATTAGTTGAGCTCTTTGATATTGTGGTTGTTGGCGGCGTTGTATTAGCGACGATTTGTTGTAGTAATTGTAACGATCTTTGATCATTTAATGACATTATTATTACTTACTTCCTGATTTAAATTAAGGTGACTCTGTCTTTGTCGGAGATGGTGGGTTTTAATTTCCAGTTGCCAAACCGGAGGTGTCGTGGTAAACCTTAATCATTTCTGCGAATTCTTGATCTGATATTATTCCATCATTGAGTTCTAATGATATCAGCGACGATCATTTGGCGTGTGCGTGTGTTGCCGCTGATAGCAATATTGTATATTCGTGTAATTTATCAGCCGCACACGTAGATTTTCTTTTTTTTGCGATTATATTAAGAATACCAGCAACACCAGCTACAGTTGTAATACCAACTCCTATTGCTGGTGCTATTACGTACGACGCTGATAATGATCCCATTATAGTTGCTGTTCCAGCAAAGACCGCGGATGCAAAACAAACAATTATATCAGTAACAATGATGCGTCTACGGTATTTTTTTTTAATGTTTACTGTGTACTCGTCAATGATATTTTTCAGTTGGGTCTGCAACAAACACTTGTTCGTATCTGAAACGTTGCGATACAACAAAGTCAATCGATTGGTTCATTATATAATTTAAGTAGTTGGTAGTTTAGCGACTAATTCAAGACACCAATAGTAAATCAAGCCTACTTTGACGTTAAAACATGTATGTGTGTGTGTGTGTGTGTGTGTGTGTGTGTGTGTGTTATGATACCCATAACGTTACTTGCAAAATATATATGGTGCTGACATTTTCTTTAAGACAGAGAGACAGACCAATATACTGCATATAATTATTTTAACGTTTTTCATAGCAAGAGTATTTTTAAGCGTTGTTGCGGCCTGATATGTTTGATATATTTCTCAACTGATATAGGGGGTATAATAGAGCTCCCCATACCAACCCTAGATTGCTACAGAGCGCTCTAGTAATATACGGTTTAATACATACTACATGATAGTGGGCAGGAATATATCAGTTTTGACCAATATACATGATCGTTGGTATAAATTCAAACCAGGGCCATGAAATACATCAGCAAATCCCCACAGTATTTAAGGCGTGCGATTACAAATTATTTAAACACATTCTTCATCTGTCACAGATGTTATACTGTTACGAATATGTAATTAAATTGCTTGTGTGTTAGTTTAAATTCTTTTTATTTTATTTTTGTTTCATTACATTTTATTGTAATGATTAATTTCATGGGATTTGATATTTTTTAAAAAAAATCAGTCTTCTGTTGACTTGATTAGAACGCAAAAGTATGACTTAAGCACTATTTTTAGTTCACCTTGGTTCATAGATTTTGTAAACATCGAGTGAAAATGATTGGCTATTACCAAGGTTATGTTCGGCCCACGTGTTAGCTAAATTGTAAACAGCTTTTCTTTTTTTATATATTTTCAGCATGAGAATCTGATTTTTAGATAGGACTATTCTTGCCTACGTGATAAATGGCATTTTTTTTTTATTGCGCTGTTCAAATTAGTGAATCACGTAGCCTGTCACCTGAGCCACCATGTGATCTAAAATCGTGTTTTAAGACAGACGGTTTTTAGTAGACCCAGTCAGTCGTATTTCAAACCTTGAGGGCTCAAGAGGTTTTTATTGTTGTTGCCAGTTTGTTCTGAAGTTCATCTATTTTTGGTGATTTAATAATTTATATTCTCTAGAAAACTATACAAGTGCTCTTCTTGATAAAAATTATGGGACAAGGACATTCAGTGGAAATTTATTCTGGAATTCAGATGGGAACATTATAAATTGTGATTCAACGAGGAACTGTTGCCATCAGTACAACGACCTCATCTGACGTCATCGCCTTCCATACTGGAACTTCATAGAGATTCGAACCTGGATTCAGTTAGAACTGTTTAGTGATAGGACTTATATTTTTCAATTCTAGGATTAAATTTTGGATTATATTCACAAACCGTAAGTCCTATTTCATATTTTTACCTTGTTTTCAAGGGAAATAAATTATTTTGTTAAATTTACACAGCTTGTTGACTTCACTCTTTTCTTTTGTTACTTTTGTACGAGTCTACACGTAACAATACACATTTTGAAGTGGCTGCTTTATCTCGAGGAAAACGAGCGGTAAGTGCTCTATAAAACAAAATCTTAATAGCAAATTGATCAATTTTGCGTCATTTGACAGTGAGAATAGCAATAAATAGAGGATAGTTTCTTTTCCTACGTTAGGCTTAATACCCGATATATTTCTTAGTATGGTACAAAAACAACAATAGCAAAAACACAATAAGCGTGATATTTTAACGATTGGCGCGGCGAAGCCACGGGTTAAAATGTGCTGGCTTTTTTTTTTAGTATCAATCACAAATTGAACTATATCCGGTATTAACGTTGGAAAAGAAAGTTTTCTTTTTATTATATACTTTTTCGTTTTTATCTCACCATAACAAAACACTTTCTGCAAACGACCTTAATAAAAGGAAAAAAAACCCAAACTACTTTGAATGTCGACCGTGTCTTTTATTTACACAGCATGCGCGGAAGAAAATACAAGCTGAACCGGGATTTCAGAGAGCAGATGAATTGAGCAAGGCCTGACACATTGAACTTCGTTAGAAATTGTACACTAAAACAAATGCAACAATGACAAGTGGAACTACGAAAAATTGAGAATGTTAAATTTGCGGAGGATTTATTCCGAATCATTGTCTGCTAGGCTATGGGATTATTCATCTCAGTTGCAGTGTTGGCGACTGCCCACCCAGCACGATGTCCAAATGTGAAGTTGTGTCGTGCCGAAAGATATGTAATTGTCAGTGTGCCAGCATTTATTGTATGTCCTATAAAGAAGCTGCTTAAATTATGGTACTTGAAATTTTCTTCATTTCGTAGGTGCCCAAGAAATTAATTCTGGTTTGGAAGAGACGATGACGGTAAAACAGCAGGAGACGTAGCTGTACAGTACCGTTGGGGGTGTTTGCGACACCATAATAAAGGTAACAGCATTGCTTTTTGTTTGCTAATATGTTGGAGACTGACTTTTGTTGATCTTCATTGAGCTTGGAGTAACTATGTACATTCTGAACATTTTATTTGCACTTATTTGCATAATATGCATTGCTGGGACATCATAGCACAGGAGTCTGACGTTTTAGCAATACAACGAAATAACGGGCATGTCTTCTCGACGCAGAACACATCAGATTGAACCCAATGAAGTCAAACAAAAGTATTTTTAGTAGTTTGGTGTGTCATTTTTATAATCGAAACGATTATATGGTTTGATGATCTAGATTTATATTCATGATTTTATAGATTAGATTGTTGTTTCATATATTTATAGGATTTGGAATGTTTAATTCTCTCAGGTTTTGTTTATATGTGTGTGTGTGATTTGGATTTTTAACGTTGTTTTAACAATTTTTTAGTCATATTGCTATGATGTCTGCAGTGTGGCAGTTTATTGTGATGTCTAGCACTGGGGCATTACGCCGCAGACATGTAGCATGATGTCCCACCCAGTCACATTATCCTGACACCAGGCCGACCAGTCCTAACACTAACCTCTTAATGCTGAGCTCCATGCAAGGCAGCTGTTAGTACCATTTTTGTAAGTCTTTGGTATGACTTAGCCAGGGATCGAACCCACGACCTCCTGCATCCGAGGCGGACGCTCTAACCACTAGGTTTTGTTTATAATGTGATGGTGGATGGAAATTTAATGTGCAATTTACTTGAAGTAGTTCTTTAAGATACGATGTGGCTAATTTCGGAGTAATTTACACTGAAATTGAAAGTTACCCCCCCCCCCCTTCTTTTCTACATGAAGTATTTACTGAAGCTCTGTTCATGTCCAACCATTTTTTATCGGTCACCGCATGCGTCCACTCTCTGCGCATGTCGGATAGTCCGGTCGCGGCGCGTGTACACATTTCATTTTATATATGCTTTTCGATCGATCCAGCGTCGGGTCGGGCGTAATCGCTGTTTGCGGTTGTTGAAGCTCAATACAGTCGAGACGATATAATCATCTGGTTTGTTTTGGCGTACAAGATGGTAAGAAATTCAGTTTGGCCCCATTAATTACATCATTTATCAGATTATTTTATACTTTCCTAATTTCCTTTCTAAGTTTAGTCTCCATCCACCTAAAACATATCCTTCATTTGTAACTGCTTATTTAACTAATTATTTACTTTAAATAAACCTTATTATTTTCATTGGAATTTCATCTTTGCTTCTTGATTTCAGCAAGTAATAAGTTAATTTCACTTTAATGAAATGAGCTATATTACTTTTTCTTGTCTCTGTCGTTCTACTTTTACAACTCTCTCTCTCTCTCTCTCTCTCTCTCTCTCTCTCCAATAACTAAATTATATCACCGATTACCCTTTTATTAGAAACGAACCTGGGTTAGAATAAATGAAATACATGGGGACTATTTGAAGGTTTCACTCTGTCCGTTCGTCCACTAACTTCGCTGGTTTGCATCCCCCCCCCCGTTTCCATCTAGCGGAGAAAGCCCTATTAGGTTTTGCAAAGAATTGCCCCCGTTACAATTTTGGTGGCGTGGCCAGGATATTCAGTGAAATTTACTACTATTGTTGTTGGTATTGTTATAGTCTTACAGCAATTAAATTTTGTCATGTCGTCTGCTCGGAGATTACTGGAATATTGGGGTAGCAGAATTACTGACGTGTTTACACCCAAACCCACACAAATTATGGTTGAAAGTAGACCAGCTGTGTCTGAAAGAGTGGAGATTTATTCTCCTGTTGAGGAATTTTATGACACGAGTATGGAAATTGTGGACTATGGTGTCCGGACACCCGCACGTACCAAGTGTTTAGACACACCTGGTGGCAAACAGTTCGTTATGAGGTAAAGGCTGCATTTGGATTCTAAGTCGCACAATGTCAAGGTCGAATCCCCCCCCCCCAGGCGGAAAGCAGCAAATGTTCATGATGAAATACCTTTGCGCGTTCCAGATAGTGATTTAAAGGTTAGGAAATACGAACTGTACTCACTGACAGAGGATAAGAATGGCATCCATGCCAGTAATCCCCCTGAATCCGTTGCAACATTTACAAACACCAAACGTGATGCATGTGTAGGCACACAAACCAGTGGATCTTCGATCCGAAATTCAGATCCACACAAATACACACATGAAGACACTATTAAAAGTGATCAATTGTATCATGAGGACACACTCAATGAAAATAAGCACGGTTATTTTGTGGACAAATTCGCTGAAAGGCAGAATGTGCACAATCCGCTATGCGGTAACACTGCTTCTTGGTCCATTGTTGAAACGTCGCTTCCTTTCCCAAAAACAGATAAACGGGAGTCCCATTTCCTTGGTGCCGACAGAAACAATTCGTACGCAAGGAATCTCTCCATAACTCGAGATGCTGCCTGGGACGACAATATATTGTGCAATATTACCCCTTGTTTAAATGGTTGTTGCACAAATGAGTCCGCGCGTTCAACTTCTACTCGCTCTTGGGCACAGGTGCTCGACGCGAGCTTGATGTTAAGAAAAAAACAATAATCTGAAGGAAAAAAAGTCATACAGAGTGACAAAAATACCTCAGATTACCCCCATGACCCGTTCTAACATTGGACCCTCTCTGTCATACTATATAAGAGAAAAGGTCAGTAACTTCCAAATACTTCGTTCCACTCATGACCCTCAATTTCCTTCTGCTATTTCCGTCTTTAATGGCATACGACCATATTCTATGATTTGTTTTATTCCTGAGATATTTTTCTATCCATCAAGCCATCATTGACTATTCTGCGTTGCACCAAACTGAAGTTACGGTTGTCACCTGAGCGTAATAGTGTCCACTCAGACAAAATTCACGAAATTCGCACGTTTCGGAGCCCGTAACTTCAGTGCTCTTGGGCGGTAGAGAGCGCTCACGTGACGTCAGAAGCCGAGGAATCCCGAGTTGCGTATGACAGTGTGCCCAATTCAAGGCCAAGTGGGCGTGGCGTAAACTCGGTAATACACAATTCTATTTGTGCTGCGTACGTTCGTTCTGGCGGTGACTTCAGTCACAAGGATTCAAACAAAGCGAATGAATTTGGGCAAAATAAATACTTGGAAGGTACCGAACGATTTAGCAAAGAAAAAGAACCTGACAAATTCGATGGCAGAAACGTGGAATGGCAGGATTATTTTGTACATTTTGAGCAAGTTGCTTATTGGAATAATTGGAATAAAAGTGAAAGGGCTCAACAACTTGCAATGAATTTAAGAGGAATAGCACAACAGTTTCTAGGTGATTTAGACCGAACTAAAATAGGGGACTATGACTTTCTTAAAGCTGCTTTAAAACAAAGATTCAGTCTAATAGCAAGGGAAACTGCTTATAGATGCGAGTTTAGAAACAGAAGAAGACAAAAATCGGAGTCAGCAGCAGACTATGGTTATGCGTTGAGGCGACTAGCTGTCGCGCATTTCCGACGATTCCCGTTTCGGCTAGGGAAGACATATTGATAGGTTTATATATATATATATATATATATATA
>JAECUM010056983.1:0-18610 GCA_016617855.1 Megalonaias nervosa | reverse complement strand
TATATTGTTACGACTCTATGATCTTCAACTAAGTAAAGGAAAAGAACTAAAACCAAGCAGGTCTTGTAAAATTCAACAGAACTAGCATTGTGAATTAAATCCCAAATAGTGACACAAGTTCTGTCACAAGTCCAAACGTATGAAATTCCAAGTGAATCCCAGTTGTATTCCAAATAAATTCCGATATTGAATGTGCTGATCTGCCTCTTGTTTCGAATGTGTTAATGTACCAATGGACTGGAATGAATTGAGCACTTTGTAATCCCAGTGAATAATAATTTGAATAAATAAATCGAACCAAATTATAACTGAACACGACCAATAAGACTGATTCTTCTTCAGATGTTAAGGCAAAAATGAATAATTATTAGGTAAACAAGATTATATACCTCTCTACTTGACCTAGGTCGCAATTACCATTTTCTGAACATACTCTGTCACCTTAATATAGAAATGTCAGAATCAAGACTATATCTTTAACTGAATTTGAAGAAAACATGTTTACAATTGATAATGATCTGGACATTTAATCCACAATCATAGAAGTATTAGCTATGTATTATGTTGTTTGCAAAATAAATGTCCCTGCTCAGGTACACCATTAACATGATATTTGGATAAAGGTCAAGTACAAAATACATATATACATAACATATAATCATAGAGAAAAACCAAAAAACAATAAAAATTAAATATACATAACAATATATTATATATAACAGGTTTGTTGACAAACACATTTATATGAATTTTAAAAAAAATGAAAAGAAAGATCAACCCAGGGAACTAAATGGATGATCATTTCAAGTTGAATACACTCAAATATATGAGAGCAACATATAACTTTTCATCGCGTTCTACGAGTCGTACTGCTGTCGGGCAGTGGCGTTAACCCTTTATCCTCGTTCTCGATTCGCACCCGGCAAGGGAGACAACTGAGGAATATCCAGTTAGAGATTGGGTGTGAAAAAAAAATTGATGATGTACTTCCAGAGATAAAGAAATCTGTCTTATTGGAATGTGTTGTGTGCAGACACGATTGTGGACCCAATTTTGGGTATTTTACTTTTTACTTTCATGACTCTTTTTATACTTTTAAAGAAACTTAATATCTTCGATTTTCAGAGTAAATGTTCTCGTTTATTTGAAAGGAAGTTTATTAAAATTTCATTTTTACATTGTTAGAGCTGAATTTTAAATCGGCACTATATAACCATGATCATGCAGACGTGCCGCCAAAAGCTATGCATACAAATATACTTTTATTTCAAATTTCATCCAAGGTTTAAAAATAGTAATAGAAAGAATGAGATATATGATGGATTTCATATAACATAGCTTTTCACTTGTTTTTGTGAAAGATTATGTTGAAAATGATTGATTAATTTGAAAAATTGACATATGCTGAAATGCTAGCAAGGGAATTTGTAACTATAATGATATAAAATGTTTCTTATATTCAGTTATCATTTGGAAAATCTTCAACTGTACACGCCAAATTTGCATTGTGGACACAGGATTTCAAAGTGGACTTGCACTTGGCGATTACATTTTATTGAATTCGTCAATGTAACATTTAGATCATTGTATGTTTATTTATCACTGTTTGATTGAATAGGTATAATTAAGCAAACTGTAAGAAAACAAAATTAACTCAATCAAATCAACACATTTCCTCTAAACCTTATCAAAAATGTATATTTTCTTGGTCAAGAAGTGCTAATGCACATAAAAATATAGTAAATATTACATACAAATAAACTTCACATGCAAACTAAAGACATAAGATTTTTCCAGTTAGAAACATTCCGTTTCATGTTTCTCTACGACAACATAGACTACGAACAACACCCTTTCATGATGTTATCTTAAAAGCTTTTCAAATTAAGTATATAATTTAACATCCTAACTCTGAATGTACGTATTTTTCTAAGCACAGACATCTTGACACCTGTTTCCATTATAAGCAAATTAAGACAATGACAATATGAATGGCCTATGATGTCCAAATTATTTTCAAAAAAGAATATGATCATCTTGTTTAAGAGAACCAAGAGAAGTTAGTTGCCGTAATTGACACTCTTCTTTAGCAGTAAACATGTTTGACAAACTATCCCTCTGATCTAACAGCCGACTGAATTACTGTGTACTCAAAACAATGCACCGATCCTGGCAATCTGCGAAAATCAATGACAAATTTATGATTAGAAACGACTTTCTCTTCCTTCTCTATCAACCAAACAACTTCTACATCAACAAACATGCCAATTATGATTTTCCATAGAAAAAACATAAAAGGAAATTTCTACCAGATTTTAAGCATCAAAGAATTTTAACTATTGATAGCTGTAATCTGAAAAAGATTGCTTGAGAAAATCCTTTATGTGTCTTAAACAAATTGATTTGGACTGCGACATTATCAATCTAGAATGAAACTTGATTCGTTTTCCAAAAGACATCTTTTGTTTTCATGATTATTTTCAACACACTCTCAGTAAAACAACCTTTATGTCACCTTTGAACCATAAAGAAAAATATTTTAAATATGTGTTGACTTTATTATTACGATTCCATTGACACATACATTTATCAGTAAGCAAACACAAAAAGAATGCATAAAAATTAACATTATATGATAAAACAACACAAACTAGTTGTAAACTCACAGGTGTAACACGACTTTGTTTCGTGTTAGAATATATTTCATTTATATACAGTTAAAGGAGAAAAATCCAAATGATGAGAAGTCCACCGCATCATTTATGCGTAGATTTGTAATGTGTTATTTGGTTGTTCTAAATAGTAATATAGACAATAAATTATAATTATTTATCACTGCAGCAAGCCATCAAAATGATCACAAAACTGAAAACAATTATTTGAATTATTTGCTGCAAGAATTTATACAATCGAGCCGTAGCATCTCCAGCCATAAGAATCGTGACAAGCCAATATAAATTCCTGCCCACGACAACCATGAAATTATTTCAAATTTTTAAAAAACTATTTCAGTTAAAGTTGCCAATGAACAATGCAACATTTTCCATGTTTGGAACTAGATAAAATGAGTTTGCTTCGAAATTACTGTATAATACAGAATGTCGTTCTATGCATTAAACATCCGTTGCGCAGTAAATCAGTCGATTAAATTTGGGATATTCACCATTCCGAATCTTACAGAAATCCCTACATCAATTCAGTCACTCCCCATAGAATTAACAAATTATACAGAGATCATACATGTCGTTACATGCATATACGGTTCCTGAATTATGATGAGGTCGTAGAAGCCCGATGCACAAAAGGCGTTGGGTTCGAAAACATTAGAGGTATTGAAAACGTGTAACCCTAGAACAAATATGTATAATTTTAATTCCTACAAAAAGCTTTATAAACCATTTTCAGATGCGATCGAAATTTTTCTTGTTGAAGACGCCAACCGCGTGCGTATTGGCTTTAATTATTCCTTTTCCATGGCTGCATACCTTTCCTATCATCTGATGTAAAGAGGTCAATCAACATCAGAGTATCATACGAGATTCAACTACTCAGGTCTATTGAAAATGACGACATGAGCATGTTGTTTTACTTAATACCTGAAATTTCTGAGGAAAACGAGTATTTGACTGACTTAAGTGAAATTACACAGCTTCTGAATAGCATTTGTCTGATACGTGGTTCCTGTGGAGCACAAGAATCCCTTTTTCGTGTATTGCTTTGAGTGATAACACGAGTTGTGGCATATGATCACGTATTTCTTCCCCACTCTTGACATTCCTCACTTTTCGTCGACATGAAAATGTAATACGATTACATGTTTTCAGCTAATTCGCATAAGAAGCGGGTTGCAGAGCCATTAGTTTTGGATGCTGCCAACAGAAAGGTTCAGCATAATGAAGCACGTGGGTATCAAGGCCATGCGAAATACGATATCGACACCAAGAAAAAGCAATATCCATAAACCTCTTCCAACAATATTGCGTACACATTTTTATGTAAGAATAAAGTTTTCAATTTGTTTCCTCAACTTTAGATGTGAAATTATTTTGATTTTAAAAATTCGAATATAATTGTTTTTTTATTATATTGTTTCAAAGGAGATATAATTCAAAGAATGAATAATGACTAGTTGTAAAATTTGGCATCTGAAATTCTTTTGTTCTTGAAGACAAGGAGCTGAGGAATTCCTCAAATTTGAGAAAATTATCCAATTTTCTCTTGCCATAATACAAGACTAATTTCGAAGGAACTCACGATGTTCTAACTGTATTTCAATGTGTGATGTCAGGTGAATGTTATGTGAACATTTCATAGATCCATAGCTAGTTAAAGGAGAAATATTAAAAACTCAATCTGGGGAGGAAAAGCTCAGATGTTTAGTGAAACTGGGGCCAGAAAGCTAGAAGTTTCCGGTACTGTAGAATCGTTGAATTAAGACTCACCATCAAGAAAGTCCATAATTAGGTCCAGGGCCGGCCCAAGAGATTTTCTCGAACTAGGCTAACTATGACATTTGGCGCCCGTCCCACCAGAGAAAAATCAAAATCTACTTCCGTCCAATTTGGCGCCCCTTAAAATCGCCTACTTCGCCTATATGGTCAGGCCAGCCCTGATTATGTTCTCCACAAAACCTTTAGAATATTAGCTGCATGAAAGAAGGTTGGACGGAATTTATTGTCTTGTGATAATATCGGTTTTATGCCAGATGTACAAATACATGATTCGGCTACAGTAGCCTACAATGCTTGACACTTTGGTTCATTTAGGTCATTTCGTTCCTAAACGGTAAATATTACATACCCATGACTTCCTCATACCACAGAACAGCTGAGAAGTGATTGCATACTGTAACTGAGGATACTGCATTTGAAGATGCACAATAAACACTAACATCCGTAATAAGTGATAGCTATGGGACAGACAGGTAAGTAGAAAGCAAAACCTAAACGCCAATTTCGTCTTTATCGAGTGGTGCATTAGTGCTAAAACTGGAGATAACGCTGAAAAAGCATAGAGTAAGTAATATAGCTCCGCCATCTCGAAACATGTTTTACCTACAATTCAAGGTCCAACTTCAAGTTCTCAATCTTTGACAGCCTGTAACTTAATTAGGATCAAGCAAGAATAACAGAATCTTCTAAGACTTTCTTAGCTCGGATCATTCGTTTAGACTTAAAACATGTAATTAGCTTATATATACTTCACATATTATATGTAAGTTTTGGGATTTTGACCTTTAGTTTCATGACGATAAAGTTTTTTTGAATACAGGACTCAGTCTCCCAGAGCCGCACAGAGTCAGATCTTTCAGAGTCTTACAGGACCAGGTCTCCCGGAGCCCTAATGCACGAGGTCTTTCAGAGCTCATGTTAGACAAATGGCTAATACCGACTCCATCTATTCATGCAACTGTGACAATTGGTTTGCCTCATTTCTATGGTCAGAGAATTGTGTATGCATATTTCTATTTATAATCGAACGTGTAATTGAAATAATTGCCCAAAGGGAATAGAACATATAGCTTGCAAGTGTCTCTTTTGCACTAAATGGAATACCCAGCTCGTATTAATCAAAATCATGCACTTCATCCAGTTGTATGTATAGAAGAGGGAAATCCATTGCAGCTGTAAGCTTCACACTCACTCTCTATATCTTTCCCTCTCTTCAAACTCTAAGCACTTGCAAATTTTCTGCTGAAATGATTAGTCGTTGTGAAGCAAAGATGGCAGTTTTGCGTCCCTGCTTGATAATATAATAGTACTAATCAGAAAAATAAAATGTAGACACTGTCTAATATAAGCTCCAGTTCCATCAGAGAACGCATATCGTTTGGTTTCTTATTTTAACCCACATGAACAAATGTTGTCTATTCAGTGCTGAAGCAATTGTGATAAAGTGCCTTCCCCGAAGGCCATGGCAGTCGACCTGAACTAATCCGATGGTAGGACTCGAACCCACACCCCCTAATAAGCCACAAGGCTCCGATCAGGGGAGGGAATCAATGATCTGATTATATTGATTCTTCCATGAAAATAAAGCAAGTTAATAGTTTCTGTTTCACGTGTTATTTTCAAGTTAAATAATTCTTCCATGATATGCTCACATTTGTTTTGTAACACTAAGGTTTTGTGTCAATATACGATTTAATACAGTAATATAATTGGTGATAATGAATTATCCGCATTTGTTGACTTTAACTGCATTGATTGAGGAGCAAAACTGATTTAGCATGAGTAATTGTACCACAGGAAACATTTATGATTAAAAGATAGTTTAAAGATTTGCAAGCCGACCGATCGATAGTATATCAAAGAATATACTGCGTAACAATTAGATGTGACATACATTAATAATACTGTTCTCTGTCTAATTTTATAATCTTACCCCAACATAATATTAAGTAGCCTCAATCTGATTACTCTAGTTCCTTGCATATTCGATTCTTATCAGACAGTATCAGAAATTCATTATAAAATTTAGTGGCAACAAATTATTTCCTGATTGAATAGAACTTGCATGAGATCTGTTGGATGACAGGAAATCAAATCTGAGATTTTGCATGTCAGTAATAATCATGAATAGACACTTGTTTCCGATTAGACCTTGTGGGATTTTGCTTAGCTATTACAGCTTACTGATGAAAAGAGACCTACTGTAATGACCGACAAAACTATCGATTTATTAGTACTACAGTCAATGCTACAGGTCGTCCACTGAGGTATTATTGCGGGATTTTAGTTTATTTACTTATTATTTTGTTGCACAATTTTCCAGATTTAGGCTTGAGCCTCACTGTGTAAGTGTTATGTCAAATGGCAGAGTTAACTTGTACTTAAAGATATTAGCCACCCCTACTGAGTGACGTATAGTTTTACAACAGGCAAAGAGTTTGTTACAAGTAAGTCCTACTTTGTGAAGTTTTACGGCAGGCAAAGAGTTTCTTTAAACAGTATTTATAATATGGTTATCAGTCTCGACAGGCTTTATGTGACGGTTAGCATATTCGGTGGAGGAAGAACCCAGAAAGACTACTAGAAGAACCATCGACCCACAGAAAGCTACTGACAAGCTTTCTCACATACCCACGATAGCCGAGCCGAGATGGACAGAGTTGAGATGTTTGTGATATGTAAAGGCGAAAGCATTAGACTACCAGCCAACCCACCCCGGTCCCCCAAGAAGAACCCTAATAAAACTTTCGCAATCTTTGAAGATAAAGTAGCTTTCATCTGTAACTGTTGGTGACGCCATTCAACGATAGTTTCAATCTCCTGCGCCTCATGTTTTCAAGGTACGGTAACGATAAGCTACGCTTCTTCATTAAAGTCGCACATAACGTTAATTGACTTTCCTTTGCATAATACCGATTCAATAAAATAGCAATTCGAATTAAAAATATTTAAATCTTTAATTCCACAAATTATATTTTATCCCATGTAGTTTTCATGGCAACCTCATCAGTCTACTTCATAACTCAGGAACATTGGTGGCTCGCGGTTAGCGTGCAGTACTCATGAGCGAAAGGGTGCAGGTTCAAATCCTACCATCTGACCAGCCTGGGTCAGCTTTCGTGGTGTGTACTTAGACAAGGCAGTTTGCTCCAATTGACTTGGCATTAAATAACCCACTTGTAGTGCTTTGCCGTAAAGCCTGAAACCAACACTTTAGAACTATACTGTTGTTTTGCGCGGAATATTTGATTGCATGTGTAATCCTACGACGTGGAAGTAAAATAATTGTATCAGTCATATAGTTGATGAAATTATCTCTACGAATTTACGACCGTTCTAACCAGAACTTTATTTGATATCGGATAATTTATCAAAATGCACATCGATTTCCCGTCTACATGCCGATCAGATTGCTTACTCAACCGATAATATCATGGTCAGAGTTGATTGTTTATATTTTCACCAATCGATGTAACAAGCCTTGATGAAGAGTGATTACGAAAGAATCAAAAATAGAATTTGTCATGTTGATATCCATCAAACACTGCTATGAAAATTTAGTTTCCCCTAAAGCCCGCCAGTGTTGCATAAAGTATGAATCATGAAAACCAGACTTTGAGCATATTAATGGAAGAAATTAAATTAAATTTCATCTAAATAACTAAAATTGGCCACTACTTAGACTACAAGGCGCAGAACATGCCCAGTGGAATGTAAATTCAGTATCTGAGATTAAACAATTTGTATGCCCAGTAAGTGGGGTATACTGCATTATCCTTGTTTGTTCAAATGCCAATCCCCTCACCAACCGTTTATTTCTCCGTTATTTACATGTACGTGTTCCCTTGTTTCTCCATTCCTTGAACTATCTGATCGTAGGCACGTGCACTCTTGTGGTTTACACACGCCATTTGGAGTACAACAACTTTCAAACCGTTAGGCTTACAAGACAACTGGGCCAACTCAATCGACAGTTATGTATCCATGTTACCATTGCTTTGATTGGATGTTTGCCATAACGTTTACATCTGTGACGTAGTCATATCTACCCATTTGTTGTACACCGAGATTTAAATAGATAGCAAAAATGCAAACAACATACAACAACATTACAATATTGGTCGATGTAAAATTATATTTTAGAAGAAATAATTAAATCACTACTTTCAAAATTGAACAACTGAAAATGATTCATGGTAACATGAAATGCATTCTCTTTTATAAGAAATACACGAGATGAGTAAGTAATTCTGGAATAAATTATAATGAATTCCTTTAAAAATGATCAATATCGATGAATCTGTGGTACTAGTCTCAGTACGTCCATTAGAGCGAAATATAGATGGTCTACTGTTACCGTGTTAGAAATCATGCGTTTTACTGACTTCGGACAGCACACTTTTTCAAGTTTGGTATGGAGCTTTTGTAAAGCGGCATTTTCTAATTATAACCCTTAAGGTATAAGTCGTATAATGTGTACTCCTCGCATATGTACATAGTTAAGCAAGATTCTTATTGCAAACTATGTAAGGGAAACTTACGCTTGGGCCACTATGTCCATGTACAAGAATGAACATTACTGGGATGATAAGGGGCTAGGGTTGCCACCTGAAGAACTCCAAAATACGGAAGACATGTCTGAGTCTTTAAGAAATTAACATATTACGATGGTTCATTTTAGTATTCAATACGGATCATTTCCTTAAAATACGTAAAAGGTGGCAACCCTGTATCGGCCCCTCCCTGAATTTAGCATGGATTGTTTCCTTGTCTTGCTCATTTAACTTTATTTTTCAGCATATGATAGGCTATACATGGCAGCCAGTATATTTGGTAAAGGAAGGACCCGGTAAGATCCACCGACTCATCTGAAGCTACTGGCAAACTTTCTCACATACGCACGGTAGCGGAGTCGCGACTTCAACCCACGCGACAAAAGTGAGATGTGAGAGCCGTAGACCATTCGGACGCACTGGTCCCGCATAAATTAACATGGATGGGACTGTATGGGACCCAATTGTAGCTTAACACTAGCTGTTTATGTCCCCCTCCCATGCGAATTTAACGTCTTTAAAATCAAAATTGTAATATTTAAGCTCAACTCACTAATCATGAATACTCAGCTATGAAACAAAAACGAAGATGAAGGACTAGCATTATTTCCTTTTTACGTACAATGCCGAAATCCTCTACACAGGGGTAATGATATGAACCCAGATTCCATACATAATACAATACTAGACAATTTGTTTTCAATAATTAATATATTTACAGTGCTTGCTTAGTAACACCTGGATTCCAACGATCCATGACAATTTCATCTTGCCGTCAACTTAAAACTATATTTTCAGTCTAAAGAAAAGAGATAACCGTAATGAACACGCATCCGCGATTCTACCTTTTCATCGTTTCTAGGGAAATGCTGTCCAAATTAAGTTAGTGAATGTTATAGAGGGAATCCAAGGCCTCTTTAAAGAAGATAAAGCACACAATATTGTCCACACACAACTGAATCTGATCCTTGTAATCTCGTGTTATTCAAATGGGTTGAAGCCGCATTTCTTCTAATAAAGTATGAGATATCATTTACATCATGTGTGGGGTGGTTGGTAGTTAGGGGAGGAGGTAATCCATACAATATTTCTCTATGTTGTCGTTTGGAAAGTTGACAGCGTCCCAACGGGTTCCTGGTTGATAAATGTCTTTTGTGGCTTATCTAGTATCTTTGGCGCAGATCACAAGATCGCATGTTGCAGTGTATAAACTATCTGTTACAAGGTAATGAAGTTTCAAGGTATTCATTATTTAGATACTTGACAATGATGACAGGCAATAATTTCAAACTTTAATTGTATTTGTTTTATTTAAGCCGGTCGATGCGGTGAGTACAGGAGCGGAAGGGCTCGTGTTCTGATGCAAGTGAACTTTGATTCATTTCTTCGCCTTGTCAGCCAGTGCTGGATTGGAATGGTGCAACAAGTAATTATAGCACGCGTTAAAGATTGTCCATTGTTGGACGATAGTCCAAGTGTCCTCGTGCTATTTTTCTTTGATCGTCACCATAAATTTGTCTTGTCGTTCTTTACAAGTTTCAAGAAATTGTGTGTACTAAAATGGCTTTGTATAATATATAAACGAAAGTGTGCATGGGCTTTGTTGTCGTGTACGGTGTTGCCCATGATTGTATAGTTTCAGCTGTTCTTTTTTAAAATACTGAGTTAGGCTCATCCGCCGCTTCACCTGTAAAGTGCCGGCGGTGAGAAGCCCTACTACTTCAAGTTATTTGGACGTGGAATTTAAAACAATGAGGGTATGAGTGACCAAAATTTCTCTATCATCACATTATAGATGAGGTTTGTCGGAAGGCTGTCCACTTTATGTAAATAATGTTCAACGATATAGTTGTTTATGGGGACTTGTTAAGCACTGGGAGTTTTGCTTAACTCGAATACCGTGATCTCTGGTGACGTTGGTCCGAAGGATGGAACTGTTTAACTCAGTGTAGGACCAAATTTTCTAAACCAGCGGGTCTGCGGAACAAGGTGGTTATCGAGGGATCCTTCCCTAGGTGGGAGGAGCAGACAACACGAGGGCGGTTCCTTCACCATCGGCTGGGAGCTGTAAAATCGGAAATCTCTCGATATAAATAGCATCATATGTTCCACTTTTTAATCAAATTTAATTCCATATCACTGTCTGTGTGAAATTATAATTCAATATCGCTATTTGTGTGACAATCTAATTCAATGTTACCATTTGTGCGAAGATTTAATTCGATGTCACTATATGAGTGAAAATCAATCATATACACATCATAAATGTTGATAGACCATATACCAATCATACTTGTTTACACATTTCATGCATCGATCATATGATGTTGATATATTCAGAAGTCAAATATACTTGTCCAATATTCCATACATGAATCATGTTGATGATAGCTTCATACGTTGATCATATCCGTTCATATACGGAATCACTGGTGTTTATTTGCTGAAATTCCATGTTTTGATTGGTTTCATTTCGGAACGATATTTGCTTATATCCATTGTTGAACCGTGTGCGCCTCATTTCTTGTATCCATTATTGGACTTTATGCGCATGCGTATGGTGTCAGATTAATTCATTATTCACATGCATTGTAAATAGACATCTGTGTTTAGTGGTTTAGCTAGACCTAATCCCACACGGCTTCAATTCTGTTACAACTGGGAAAATTGATTTGACATCAGTACGAATGTTCACTCTCTAGTATCGTGAGACTCTGGTAACGTATTTTATAAAACATAATATTAAGGTCTCCTCCTGCTGTAGCTATCAAAACTATGTTGTTTCTCCTCCTCTTCTGCTCCTTCGTTTCTTCATTTTTCATATTTTGAAATTATGGTGGCTGCTGTAGTTCATGTTCTTAATCGTATGTTTCCATGTTTAGTAGTCGAGGATCGTTTTTAGACTGTTGTTTCATGGGTACTGTCGAATTCTGATGGAACTAGAAAGCGCTTTACAAATAATGGAGTTGTTGAGACTACAAATGCCATTGTGATTACAGGTCGATCTTCCGTTGGCACAAGTGTCTTTTAGTTACAGTGCCACACGTTCTTGGTGTCTTTGTCATCGTCTTCGCCTTGTTTGCCTTCGTCTGCTTTGTCTCTTAGGAGATAATTTTGTGTACTAGCAGCAACTCTTTTTGTCTCTTTTTTTGTATTATTGTCTTTGCTGCCGACTTTGGTTCAAACTGTCTTTAAAATTCATTACTATTAAAGAATCTGGACAACAACTTTCATATCTACAGCCACAAGCAAAGAATGAATTAAAGCAGCTAATATGTGAATTGAGAACTTGTTCCCCGGTGTTCCAATTCGAACAAGCAAAACCTACGGTGATACTGAAATTGTAGATTCTAAGCCTATAAAATATCACTCTCACACGATGAATCTTCTCAAGTAGCAATGTTTGTGAAAAGGAAATAGAACGTTTGTTGGAGAATGACTTTACTGAACCAAACAAAAGTAAAGGGAGTTGCCGGTATATCCTGGAGCCGAAACCAGATAAAACTTTCCATATATCCACTGAGTACAGAAACATGAACAGTGTCACCAAATCAGACTCATTTCTCATACTAAGAATTGATGACTATATTGACAAAATTGGTAATGCCTATTGTTTAACCTGTTAAAAAGGTTCGGTAGATCCCACTTATGGATAGAACTAAAGAAATTTCGGCCTTTGTAACTCCAGATGGACTCTACCAATACAAAGTGATGCCATTTGGTATGATAAATTCCCCTTCAACATTCCAGCGCTTATTGAACATGATAACATCTGGTATAGATGGCTATAATGATCACCTGGAAAGTATTCGGAAATTCTTTGTTCAATTGAGTGAGGTAAATTTGATAATTAATTGAAGTAAAAGTGAAATTTGCCGAGCTTGTGTCACATTTGTAGGACATATTATGGGGCATGGCTCATTTGACTATGATATTGTTTTGGAGCTATTGTGAATTATTAAAAGCAGTTCTGTACAACGCCATTTTGACACGTAAGGACTGTTGGCCGACCAGAATGCCAGTGGATCTAAACTATATGAAACTTGTCTTTCTTTTGGACTTTTTTCAGGATTATTTTGGATTCACTTCATTATTCTGCAAGTTCGTCTTATATTTTCATTTTATAACTATTATTATTAAATTATTTACTAAGTTGTATAAAGTTGTCTGTTTTGCCTCTTTCTGTTACTAAGTTGTTATGACCACTGCTGTAATTTCTTATTTGCAGAATATAAAATTGGCCGTCCCAAAAGTTGAAAGATGCAACATTTAGATGGTGTATCATATATACTTCATGCAGCATAACAAAATGTATCAAACATAATTAATAAACTTTACATTGCAGTGCGGACGAAACACCAATAATTATCCGTTTATATACCCCTAACATCTCACTATGTATACATAATTATTAAAAGTTGTAAACTGGACCCTTAGATTGTCTACAAAATATAGTTCCAATCAGAGAGTTTACTTCACCTTTATTTTATGTACATTCTGTGAACAATTATTTGTCCTATATTTCTGAAATGTCACACTAACAGTTCTTCCTCAGTCAAAGTCTCTAGTTTCAGAATGTTTATTAGCTAATAGTTAGCGAAAATAGAACCCATTACTGAATCTTCGCATACATTAACATTATAAGGTTTACAAAGCAGCAGTAGGAATGAGAAAGGGAGGAGTGAAACACAACAATGCATGGCATACAGAGAGAATAATAAATTAACTTTTGACCGAATGCCGAGATCAATCAGATCAATTAACGTGTTATTATCGCTACTTTATCGCCACATATTGTTGATGCAAAAGATCTGCTTTCACACAAGTTCATTGTCAGATAATGTTTAGTCTTACATTGCAATATGTGTACTCTAGGAAGGGGTAGGGTGGGGATATTTTTGCTGTGTGTGTTTGCGTGTGTGTGTGTGTGTCTGTGTGTGTGTGATTTTGGATTTTTAACGTAGCTTTAACAATTTTTCATTCATATCGCTACGATGTATGCAGTGTGGAAGGAGGAGTCGACGCAAATGGACTGATACGGAGGATATTAAAGAAAGAGATGACTGAATGAACACCATCTCAACCACGCAGGGCTGCAGACCGGCAACAGTGACGCTATCTCGTCGAAGACTTATGTGTCACGTGTGGAACGACAAGGTACGACTGAGTGTGTGATAACATGAGTGAGTGTGTGATAACATGAATGCAGAAATTTAAAGATAAATTAATTTTTAATTTTCTTCTTAAAGGTTCTTCACAATATAACAGTTATAAGATTCATGTAAACACAACATAAATAAGAGAATCCTATCGTACAGCTACAATTCATTGGTATTGGCGGATAACCATTTTCATTTAGGACTTCTGTACAAGCAGCATTTTCTCATTTTGTATGATACTTTTCAAAATTTACTTTGAGTTGAAGCTTAAAGGCAGTTATTTAAAGCACATGTCCAGCCACTTGAAAATACAAATGCTGCAGGAGAGCCAAATGTTGCAGGAGATTATTTTGAGTGCCAGTAGCTGCCAATGTTGACGAAAAATTGGAAGCAACTGGCGTGCCTCCGGGGCCGGATGTTTGGACAAACAGATACAGACGGTTTTGAATTTCCTTGCCTAGCGGAGGTTTTGGAAAAGAGTTATTTCTAATCTTTGAATACATTATTTTGCAAGGAGTCAGCAGGGAACATATCTTACCCAGTTGCATGTATCTTATCTCAGCAGCTTCATGCATGTTGCCTAAGCTCAGCCGAAAGGCATTAGTACTTTGTTTCATGATGGAGTACTGCACATTCTAAACCAGATTCATCACCACAGAACTAAAAAGAAGTTGATGTCAACTGCTGATGAGGTTTAAACCCCATTAACAAAATAGAATTCCACTATGATGCCATATCAGAATCTGACTGTGATTGTATCGTTGTTTCCAAGATTTGAAAGAACTTTCTCCAAATATGACTTCAAATAATATCCCTGTGTTAATTTGCTTAGAAAGACCATATCATAAATTCTATTTCAGGTTAACGTTTAACATGGCATTTGCCTGATAAAACTGCATGTCCTTTGCCATGTCTATATATCTGTTTATGCTTTTAAATGTCTGTTGATTGCACCACGTGCATTGTTCTCATTGCTCTTCTGATATGATATTAATTGTTTTGGGGGTAGGCGTCTCATTCTGCTCTCAGTCACCTTGGGTTGCTCCTCTGCATAAAATCCGCACAGCTTAACTTTGGTTCCTGTGGTTTAACCATGGTGAAGTCAACCTCATTGTCGTTTTTATTTGTAGTGACACGAGTCCAAAGAGAGGAACATAACGTTTGGGGTTTTCTAAATTGTGCAATCCATTTTGTTTACTCTGCTTTGTAATTTAAGTATTGCATGGATTTTGTTACATCAAAATACAGTTATTAAACATATTAAACAGATTATATTTTTAGAATTAGGTAAGTGATTGCAAATGATAATTCATACTTCAGGTCAGTAAATCAGTCTCTAAGTATTCAAGAGATTATTGTGTGTGTGTGTGTGTGTGTGTGTGTGTGTGTGTGTGTGTGTGTGTGTGTGTGTGTGTGGAATCGTGTCGTGCATATTAGACATAAACTAATTGTGATTATTGGAATTGGAATTTATTTTGTCTTTCAGTCTCAAATGCGTTTAAAATGGTGCTTTCAATTTGATGACAGTTTTGGACATTTTTACATTTGTGTCATTTTCTTAAAGATCAAGTATTAATTTATATGTTTTAAAAAAAAAATACCTATTCATTGCGCAAAGTCATACTCGAGTATCCTAAATGGAATGAGTTTGCAAATTGACACATTAAATAAACTGACAAAGTGTATATTGTATGCGAAGTCGGCCTTGTCACTTAAAACAGTCATATATTCCTTCGTTAGTGGCATGCCCAACTTTAAACATCTATGAAATAAAAGGTACATTCAATTCAAAATTCTTTCTTAATTATGCACTCCACATATACAAAATTCAAAACAATCATCTTTTAGTAATAATAATAATAGTAATAATAATAATAATAATAATATCTTTATATTTAAAGTCATGTACATGCAGACTGAATGGAAGGAACTGGCAATATGACACAAAGTGTATATTTTTTATGAAGCCGGGCGTGTTACTAACAATTTTTTATGAATCCCTTTTGGGATGTATGAACTTGGTTGGTGTCATTCCCCACTTCATACACTTATGAAATAACAAGAAAACAACATTAAATTATTAAATATAATCCCGGTAGTAGTAGTAGTGAAATTCTTGTTTGAGGCAATTCATAATTAAAAAAAATTGTAGATTGCAGTTTACACTGCTCATAGCCATTATGTTCATGCTAACCATTAAAGAGTTGAACACCCTGTTTGGTGTTTCTATTGGTTGATTCCCTGTGCATGCTACTTGGTTTGTTTAAGTTATGCCTCACAGTGGCTTTTGAATCTTACTGTTCAGATATTTTGTGTGTGTGTGTTTTTTCCAGGCTGGGTTTTGTTCTCTTATTTCTGGTTCACACATTAGATTACCGATACAGATATTTGATAGTTAAAATCACCTACATACATCACAGTGTCATCTTTGTTTTCTTCAGGGGTATTCAGAGCAAAATCGCTTTAGTTAATTCCGTGCCTATATCACATTATTTGAGTTGACATTTGCCAGTAACACAAGCTCTAATGTCGATTTTAGGGGAAGTCAACTTATTTGCAAAGCACACAATCTGTCAGCTCAGGCTGTCGTATAACCCAAGGCTTTCAAGTGCTAATTATAAATTTATCAAACGGATTCAGTCACAACGTAAACCAAACAAAAATCGTCAAACAGTGAAACACATTTTATTTTGGTTTTGTTTTTTGTTCGTTTTAAAGATCAAATATCATAGCAAAGCAAATTACGGCAGCCATATTTTTATATCGGTTGCAAAGCAGTTCCTATAACATTAGTCATGTGACATGCATATGTTCATCGAGAAAATAACACAGTAAACATTACGGTCGTGTAATTGTCTTAACCAATGAAATGTAGAAAGAAATTACCAGAATGCATTAGTTCTGCAGTTATTTGGTAGTTGAAGCGGTTTTGTCCGATTAAAATTCTGTGAACACACTGTATTTATTCCTAAAACTAAAATATGGGGTGGTAAATCTTTCTGTGACAGCAGCGTAAATAATATTGACAATTATAAGAACAATACCTAAAATCCATTTGATTGGAGAATACTATTTTAATGCGAAAGGATTATGCTACGCTTGGGTGATTGGTCAAAGAGTAGGTAAACCAATTTCGGAAGTAATTACTTCAGGAAAGAAAATCCCTTGAACGTATAAGCATCTGATAATTTGTCCTTTTGTGTTACTATTATCGCTTCGTTTCTTTTGATTCTCAGGTTGAAACATAGCTTTAGTTGATGTCTGGATCTTAAGACAAGGGGCTGAATTGTTCCACTAAATCTCCTCTCGATAAAACTTATTTTCTGTATAAAACAACGCCTGACAAATAGATATCGACCATAATACTGAAACAAGGCGTGATGGAGGGAAATAAACCCGCAGTAGCTTAAATAGCCCGGGAGTTATTCGCGATCTCTGACAAATTTTGAGGTAGCAGTCAGTTATTGTAGCCAAGATTGAAGACACATCTGTATAAATATTTTATATCCCTCTGGACTCTTCACCTGATTTCGATCGATCTCGTTGGTAGAAGCATTGTACATTTTCAGAGTGAAAATTAGATTGGCGTAAATTGACAGAAACTTTATATACCCTGCAAAGACCGAATAAACCCAAGAAATATTGCCTCGAGAAGCTCAGTTCATAATTATTTCATTGCATTTAAAGACACTAGTAAAAATGTTCTGAAAATCGTGTCGTCTTCTCTATCCTTAAGGAAACGAAATTATCAACAGAAATGTCAACTCTGTTTAATTCGACTCCAGACCATTTGAGAAAGATTAATAGGAAGTGTATAAAACTAACAAGTAATAAATAATATTTTAGGAACGGAAAGCCATTAACAAACCATGCAGTATTTCTGAAATATTGATAGTGTGAGAAGTTTAGTATGTACATACTCATACATACATACATACATACATACATATATACATACATACATATATCCGTGTGTGTTTTAGCAGAAAATAACCGAAATCATGTGAGATGAAAAGGGAATGGGTGACTGCGTAAATGATTAGTTTTTATCTCTTACTCAAAACATGACTTAAGAAACATCAAAGTCGTAGAAAAGTTACAGACATGTTGGAATGCATATCATAGCAACTAGAAAAGAGAAGAAAACGTCATTCATGTCATATTTCTACATGAAATAATGCATATAGTTTAAATGTTGACATGACTTTCATTTCAGTTCGTTAGCTCGACTGTAAAAAGCAGAAAGACAAATATTGTGTTAAAAAGAAGAAAATATAAATTTTAAAGAGTGATAAGGTTGGCGGGGAATATGAATATTTGACTAATTAGGAAGCGAATATTGTATATGATTAGGTTCTAAAATCAATCCATAATGGTACGATTTGTGCTTCCATCATAAGACACACACACACACACACACACACACACACACACAGATATATATATA
>JAECUM010056982.1:12500-22864 GCA_016617855.1 Megalonaias nervosa | reverse complement strand
TGCTCTGTCTGTATGTCAGCCTCTCTCCTCTCTCTGTCTCTGTCTCTCTCTCTCTCTCTCTCTCTCTCTCTCTCTCTGAACGTGTTGCATGACTGTATGCTTTCTGTGCAATTCGGCTCTCATTTTATTTCAATTATTTCTTATATGTACAAAAGCAAACTTGCCAATGATTCTGATTCGACCTACACACAGAACTTAAAAATGAACGGACACATGGCAGGGAAACCCTGGTTTTTTGGGTTTTTTTTTCTCTTTATTTAATTTCATTTTGTATTAAGATGAAATTAAGGGCCAAGTTGAAGACCAGATATTTCGTCCGAAAAATAGGCAAGATATGATTTTTAAAAAATTAAAATCTGGAAAAAAGAGCTTGGCCAATTGGCAAGGCTCAACGATTTAATAATCCACCATCCTCAGTGGGCTTATGAAACAATCCCAATACTTCCATTGATTTGCGCCTTCCGTCATAATTGTAAAACAAGCGGTAAATTATTGCCGTAAATATTAGAAGCCATTTTCCTCAATATACATATTTTTCGAGCAGATTAGCAAGTCTCGCGCTTGTTCCAGGTTAGGTAACTCTACCAAACCAATGATACCTGTGTTGCGTTATCTCCCCTGCATTGCAGTGCGATTTCGAAACGGTTTTTATGCTTGAAGGCGGGGGGACGACGTCCGTTGAACATCTCATTGAGATACGCATTTTCATTTCTGTGCTGCAAAATGTTGTAAAAGTGGACCTCTCAAATGAGATATCATTGTGTATATCGCTATTTCAATGTTCTAATCTCGAGAAGCTCATCGATCATAATTGCCTAAAATGTGCACTGTTTTATCAAACGTGTGAAAATATGGTGTCAGGTTGTTATGACTCTATGATCTTATACTAAATAACAGAACAGAGCGAAAACCAACAAGTTTACTAAAATTCAACAAATAATTTATTTCCCTCAATACAAAGTGAACATTTAGTAAAGAACTTACAGTATTGTGAATTAAATCCCAAATAGTCCTACAAGTTCTATCACACGTCCAAACGGATAGCTTATTCCGGATGAATTCCTGCGGTGTTCCGAATTAATTCCAATATTGAATGTGTTGATATGCCAGTAGCCTGGAACAGTGTTCATGTGTCAACAGTTGTGATGTATCACAATGATATAATTCAAAATGCCTCCAATGAATTCATAATAATCCAAAAATAGTGATTTACTCCGAAAAGGATCAATAAGCAATTTGTAATTTAATTAATAATATAAATAAATAAATCCTCTCAAAAAAATTGAGACAACTAAAAGACTTGTTCCATTTCAGACGTTAAGATAGGAATACGTAATATAATATAAACAACATTAATATTAAAAACCTAACACAAAATAAGAAAAACTGGATGACGTTCAAAAGTTCATTTTTAGAACGTTCTAATTTGTCAACAAGATCAGGTCTTTTATTTAAATTTTAATAAATAGCATGGCAAATATCAGGTAAACCAGGAATTCCCAAGGGGAAAACAAATGTCCTAACCTCAGATCCAGGTAAATACGTTTACCTACAAATAATAATAATCTTAGAATATTATCTACAATCATAGACAAAACTCAGCTATAAATATGTTGTTTACAAAAAAGACATTAGTCAGGAAGGCTCAAACTCTTACCCTCAATTATGAACAAAGGTTAATCACACAATACAAACTAAATATACATAACAAGGTGGAAAGGAAGGAAGGAAGGACGGAAAGTGAAACCAAGATCATAGAACTGCCGTTATGTGAATACATTTCCAAATACAAACACCAATTTGAACTGAAAGATAGATTATAAATATACGCAAATAAGATTCACGAGAGGATAAAATTTGGTTTCATTAGTTTTACATATACATCATAAGCATGCTTGTTACTAGTCGAATGCGTTGCTATAATCGTTGATTTGTTTTTCCTTTTCATGGTAGAATTGCAATGGAATAAAATGGAGAGGAAATTAATACTCAAACAGAATAATTTGAAAGTTGCATTTTATCGTTTTTGCAGGTGATCGCATAATGTCCAATTAGTGATGTCCCTGATTACACTATGCCCAATGAGACCAATGGAACGATGTCAGATACAGCCATTTGCGAGGAATGCGAAACTCATCTCTATGAACAGCCCGAAGATCGCAAACTAATAGACAAATTGCAAGTTATTCTGTACTTGTATATCCTACCCGTGCTCATAGTCATAGGAATTGTGGGTAATGTGGTCACTTGCTACATACTCCGCCAACCGATGTTGAGGAAAAGATCCATATCGCTATACATGTGTGCGTATTCCATTTCTAATATTTTAGTACTGATCCTGAACTCTGGTATAGAATGGTTTGGGCTTGTATTCGATAAAACACACTTTATGCATTTAAGCGATACGGGATGCAGGGTTTGGCAGTTTGTTTTTAGACTTATAACATATTCAGGAATCTGGCTAATGGTGGGTATGGCGATTGATCGATATATTCATATCTACCATCCAATAAGAGCACAAGAACTGTGTTCAGTCTTCATGGCAAAGGTGGCAATTCTTTTGATCATGATTGGGTTAGTGGTGGTCAGTATTCACGCAATGTGGACGTACGAAGTTCTCCCACGTGGATGTTATGTTGATAAGAATAGTCAGGATATCCATCGAATAATTTGGCCGTGGGTATCAGGAGTACTTTATTCAACCGTCCCCCTTTTAATTATATTTATCTTTGTCAGTCTTATTCTTCTGCGCATGTGTTGGAAACATCGACTTTGCCAATTTCAAAGTTTGGACGGGATTAGCTCTGACATTACATATACGACAGTTGTGCTCGCGTGTGTGTATTTCTCGTGCAATACGCCAGCCACCGTGATGAACTTCGTGGATTATACTATTCCCCTATCATGGTTTTCCGACCCGGAAACAAAAGCTCGCCTCGACACCGCCCGGACTCTCACACAGTTCTTGGCCTGGATTAACCCAACCTGTCTGTTCTTTGTTTGGACCCTGTTCTGCAGATATTTTCGTAAGGAGGTCAAAGCTTTGTGCCTTTCGTGCAACCGTGAGAATGGAGATACCGTTGAACTACGAAGCCCGAAACATCACAATGTCTCAACTAATACTTGTGATTCCGAAGACACTCCACTGTGAATCCCTATCTGGTCTGTTAATAAATCAAAATTTAGTTGAAAATTGTTTGAGTAGCTATGCATAGAAGTTAAATACCGACAAAGATCGGTACAAAATAGAACTATGAGTCAGAATGAAAAATGGAAAAAGATCAAGCGAATGCCTTGGCATCACTGAATTGTGGCATTTACCGTACATTTGTCACATTAACCATCATAATTAGTATCAAATACAATTTTAAACAAAATCAATTTAGATTCTGAATTAGGAAGGTGTTATCAACAATTTTAATGAACCCTGAATTATTAATAATATTGAAAACATTTCAAATTCAGTCGGCTTTGAAAATAATGAACGAAGATTGTTTTATTTATAATAATTAAGATATATTACTGTAGCTTAGTTTGTGACAACAAATTGTGACAATTTGGCATGATTATTGTCTGACGTCATTGTGACAGAAAAAAAAGGAAACCAGAACAATGGATCGTATCGGTTTTATCTTGGTAATCTACACGTAGTATCAATTCCACCTTGCATCATTTTCAACGCCCACGACTGTTTTCACACAACAAAGATGTATTTTCTGGTATGAAAGACAAAAAAAAAAAACCACAAAAAAAAAAACAGAATGAAAAAGTGCAGACTCAATTCTTTATTTCCCAATATTCTTTTCTGTATTCGAGCCTACGGCAGAGGTGACTGGTACCTTTGGGTTGCGAATATGACGCTTAAGATAGCATAGAATGTATGTATGTATGTATGTATGTATGTATGTATGTATGTATGTATGTATGTATGTATGTATGAGTGCTTGCGTGCGTGCATGCATGCGTGTGTGTGTGTGTGTGTGTGAGAGAGAGAGAGAGAGAGAGAGACAGAGAGACAGAGAGAGAATAGGTGCCGGTTAATTTCTATTGCTAAAGGTCTGACCCTGTCGTCACATGGGACTTCATAGAAGTAAATATAAAAGAAATGAACAATCTAGCCATGTTACAGCGGAACGCAGAGACTTTACCGACGTTCTAGCCATGTCACAGCGGAATATAGAGACTTTACCGACATAATAGCCATGTTACAGCATAGCGAAATACCCATATCGAAATACTAGCCATGTTACAGCATAGCAAAATACCCATATCGAAATACTAGCCATGTTACAGCATAGCAAAATACCATGCCGACATAATAGTCATGTTACAGCATAGCAAAATACCGATACTGACATGATAGCCACGTTACAGCATAGCAAAATAACAATACCGACATAATAGCCATGTTGCAGCGGAACAAAGAATATTTGCTGTCATACTAACCATGTTATAGCGTAACATACAACCTATACTGACATCCTATCAATATTACAGCATAACAAAGACCCTATACTGACATACTAACCATGTTACAGCGGAACATTTAAACGTTTCCTACATTCTAGCAATATTACAACATAACATAAGAAAATTCCTGTGTGATGTAACAAAGTTAACTCGGTCAGCTCAGCTGGAGTTCTTGAGGTGCTATATACATGGATTTCAATGAGACTGTTTACAACGTCTCCACCAAAAAGTGTGTCCATTCTACCATGGACATTCACCACATATATCGCACTGGATATGGCAGAAGAAACATCTTTTCAGTTGTGGATATTTAACTCAAGGGAAAAATACTGGATGTAGAAATAATACTAAATCTAATGATGATTTGCAACTGCCAGTGTGCATTCATATGGTTCAAGAGTGATTCCCAGATTGAATTTTTTTTTATGACTGCAGTGTAAAGGTGGCTGTGTTTATTGCAATAGTCTCCTGGGCTTTTCACTACATAGACTCTGTATACTCAGTGTCAGACAGCGTTACGGCTTTTCTCATTTCTTTGAAACTTTTTTGGTTTAATTAGGTTTACGTCTAGCGGTTTTACTAAAGTTCCAGTTTTAGTATGGCATTCGGAGATTTCTATTTAGGATAAACTGGACTTATTCCGACATACGTAACAGCTACTATATCTTTTTTGTGGCAGTCATCGGTCTTATTTCCCACTGTTTATTCAACTGACAACTGGACACACGGCCGCCATATGGATGGTGATAGTAGCAATACAAACACAGGTTCCGGAAGGCTGAGCAAGAAGCATTCACTCGGTCACAGCCAATCAATAATGAGAATACAGAGCATTCACTCGGTCACAGCCAATCAATAATGAGAATACAGAGCAAGTATTTCATGGACTTATTTGGACCAATCCGATTCAAGAAAGTGATATATCAATGTGTTGACATAACAAAGATAAAAAACGGAAAACACATTTATGTAAAGTGTATCAACCGTGTGATACAATGGACAATTTGGGTGACTTTCGATGAGTGATTATCATCAGCAGAAATGAGAATCGACATCAAACACTGCCATTCTGCTATAGTTTGCTTTTAATATTGATTCTAGAGGGAAATTAGACTTTAAAATCGCATAGTCCATCGAAGGAAGCAAAAAAAATGTACAAAATGTGTTAGTTTGAAATTTAAAAAAATCTCGGGAGTACACACCATTTCAAGCTGCACTTTTCAAAATGATGTAATACTTATTATATATATATATATATATATATATATATATATATATATATATATATATATATATATATATATATATATATATATATATATATATATTCCCAAAATGTATTTGCATCTCTTGTTGTCTTCTTTAAAATGTTTGCATGCCAACAATGTCTGCCTGCGACTGGGCATCCTCCTAACTGATCTTAACTCTCTTATTCGGAAATCTGCTACTCGCTTGCTTGTATCCTGTTTGTGTTTGTCAGGACTGCTTAGTTATCTATTTCTTTAATTCAGTTTGTTTTATTTTCTTTGTGTTGTGTTTAATAAGTTCCCAAAGCAGAGTTATATTTCAGTAAACAACCAGATTTTCAGAATCATAGTAAAGATGTCTTAAATAATGTTATCTCTGTCAGTGAAAGCGAAATAAAACATCCAGAGAATATGTCATGTTGGATATAGTGTTTTTTGGTTTGATGACCAAACTAATAAAATTATTTTTTTTTTTAAATAGGCATTTTTAAATGCTACTCGAACAGCTGATGATTATTCCTTGACGCACAAAGTTTCATTTGGCAATAAGTCTTCCGCTCAGCAATAATTTCGGTAAAAATAATCGTTTCAGTCTCGTACTAGTACTCACAAATCTCAAATATGCACAACTTTTCAAAAATCAAACATCTGATAAGGCTGATGGGAAATCCTTATCTCTTCCTGCATGCACTTATTGTAAAAAGATAGGGCGTGTCATTTCTTATTGCTAATAGCTGAAACATAAGCAACAGAATAAAGAGAGCTTTTCCAAAAGCTTTTGTTTAAAAAAATGTCAAAGGTCACGGTCTTCTATTGAAAGCAATACCTTAGCTGGGTCAAGCAATCACCAGTCTGATTCTACTTTGAAGAATTATGAACCATTCATGTGGAAAGGTCCTATATGACTAATTGGTGATTCTATTAAAATACTAAGGGACACAAGAGTTTTTCAGAGTCTTTTGTTAGCAGGTACTTTGCCATTGTCTGAGAAGTCTTCTTCTAGTGAAAGTGCTCTATTCTGGGAGAAGAGTGCGCTTGGTTAATGTTCCTCTTCATTGTGTCGATTTATCATCAGACTTAGTTTGAGGACCCGTGACTGTTAGACCAGTGACTATTTTTTACCTATTAAGAGTATTAATTTATTACTAGGCAATGCCCTAGCTGGATATAAGGTCGTGGTTAATCCACTTGTAACTGACAAACCTTGTTCTGATCAAAACGTTAATCTCATTGAGATCGAATTTCCTGATTTGTTTCCTCGGTGTGCAGTTAACAGAGCTATGGCACAATTATTTCTTTAGATGACGCATTTATCGGACAGTCGTTTGATGAGGTCGCCTTTGCCCCTAGTGTTGATAGTCAACAGATATTGATCACGGTGATCCTCTATTTACAACTCGTTCTCTCTATTCTAATTTGAGTGACAAACGACAATCACTCACTGTCGAACAGGTACAAGATCATGAGATCTCCTGTTTGCCTCAGGGTGCTATTAGCGAACGTGAAGCCACCCAAGTCCCAGTTTGTTATTTTGTTAAAAATTGTGTGATTATGAGAAAATGGAGACCACCTGACGAGTGGTCAGTGACCTATGAAACTGTTCTTCTGACGTCCCATCGATAGAAAATTCTTCGTTTAGACCATAAAGCTCCTGGATGGTCATTTTGAGCCAGTAAGACATATCACAAGATCTTAAATCGTTTTTATTGGCCAAAAATAAACATAATGTTTCTAAATACAGTGGAGCCTCGTTAATCCGAACACCTTAGTTCCCACTGAATATGTCCGGATTAATGAGTTTTCTAGATAATTTAATCACGCACATTTTTATTTTACAATGTCATGTCGTACACATGTACAAGTACTTGCTAGCTGTGCAACTATGTTCAATAATGGTTGAAATAAATTCATGAATACATGAAGTACAACGATGCAAACTTATATCTTGCAGTTAAATGCGTTATAGTAAACTAATAAAATACACAAATTTTTATAAGTCGTATTTTACAACTGTTATAGCTGCTAATAAGCCCATAATTACCTTGTACTGTCCAAAGCTTAAATCAATCAATTTTACTTGTACAGCCATCAACACAACTGTGAATCTGTGTTATCCGACTGACTGTATTATCATATACGATTCTTCGAATTTTCTTATTTTTTGACAGATTATTTCGGAATTATTGAAGCAAGTTTTATATTAATGTACACACTGGTCCCTGATTTTGATTTCCGGATCCGGAACGCGGATTTCTGGATTAAAGGAGCAATTTAACATTAAAGAATTCCGTTCCAGTTTAAATATGTCCGGATAGCGAGGTTTCCGGATAAACAGAGTCCGCATTAATGAGGCTCCTCATTACTGTAGATCTCGTCACACTTGTCAAATGGTAGGAAATCAAATTCAGAAGATACGTAACGCTCACATGCAACATATTCCTGCATTTGACGAACCATTTAGCAGAATAATGGTAGACTGTATCGCCCCCTTACCTAGTATCAAGTTAGGCAATCAATACTTGTTGACAATCATGTGTGCGTCAACAGTATTTCCACAGGCAGTTCTTTTCAGACATATTAAAACTAGAACAATTGTAAAAGCTTTGGTAAAATTGCTTTTACAGTTGTTGACCTTCCCAAATCTGTGCAATCTGATCGAGGGTCAAATTTTGTCTGGAATTTGCCAACAAGTTATGCATGAATCAAGCAACCAACGGTGTATGTCTTCTGCCTATCACCATGAAAGTCAAGGAGTTTGGAAAGATTTCATCAAACTTTTAAGAATATGATTCGTTCATATTGCTTTTGTACATGAAAAGACTGGGATAATGGTGTTCATTTGCTGTTGTTTGCTGTTAGTGAATCAGTTCCAGAGTCATTGGGTTTTAGACCCTTTGAGCTAGCTTTTGGACATACTGTCCGTGAACCAGTTATAGAAATTTGACAATTAATTTACGTAAAAGTAAGTAGGTTTGCCATACTTGCGTTATATTTAGAGAGACAAGGTAAAGTTAAACCTGAAGAAGTCATAGTCAAGGATATCTCTGAATTTCCATTGCCCGTAAGGCAAAAATCAACTTAGGCAATATGGGGTATGGCTGGATAATAACGGAAATTCTGTTCAAGCTTCTCCGTAATTTTCGAGAGTTCGACAAATTTGCTGAGTAAGAAATCTAAGTTTCATTGGTCTGTTAAGTGTCAGGAATCTTTTTACAAATTAAAGGCCATACTTAAAAGTGCACCAGTTCTTTCAGCTCCAAATTTCAGTCAACAATGTAAAATGTCTGTTGATGCAAGAGATATTGGGGTTGGAGTATTGATTCAAGAAGATAAAAATGGTGTGGATCATCCGATGTGTGTGTGTGTGTGTCTGTGTGTGTGTGTGTGTGTTTTCTCCTAAAAAACATAAACAACCATCAAGTAATTTTCAACAATCGAGAACGAATGTCTGGCTTTGATACTGGATTTGCAACATTTTGAAGTACTTATTAGCTCAGCTCCTTCTGCGATTATTGTATTCAGTGATCACAACCCCTCGCTTTCACTAACAAAATGGAAAAGAAGAAAAAGAGATTGTTGAGATTGGAGTTTGATGCTGCAAGAATACAACATTGCCATTAGACACATCAGAGAAAAAATAATGTGATTGCAGATGCCCTCTCACGTGATTAGAAGTACTATATTGCTTTATTTTTTGTATATTTTGTGTTATTCATAAGACATCTTCCGATGCAATTTTAATTATCATAGTTGTAAGAAAAGATGCCAAGAAATGAACAGCATGTCACATCAACCCACTAGGAGAAAGGGGGAATGGGGGAGGGAGGCAGGGAGAGAGATCACATTCGGATAAAAGCACCATAGACTACGGGTTTAAAACAGAGATAATCTCTTACGTACATCACGGCGGTTACCCTTTCATGATTGCTAACTAATAATATAATTAATAGGTAAGTGGAGCAATCAAACAATCGAAGCGCGCACGCACGCACACACATAGAGACATACACACAGACACACACACATATCCATTAATCAAATAAATGTGAATACACTTATGATTATATGCATTCATGTATGCAAGAATAGATACTAATAAAATCTGGGAAAACAAAAGCGTTTTCCATCCAAGAGAGGACTACCTACTTCCTGTACATTGGAACAATGCCAGGAACACAAAGATTCTCCACATGCAAAAAGATGAAGAACATAACCCGTCACTCTGTATGTGCGTGCGAGTGTGTTATCTATATGGTTGTATTGGGAATACTTTGATATAGTGTAAAACTCTAGGTTAAATTTATATATATTCTCGGATTTAAGAAGCAATTCATTCCAATGTGGCTTTTGACTCACATGCACATACGCGAAAACAGACAGACATATAAACGATAAGACGGAACATCAACGGTTAACTGACGTAGTTGCAGGAGTTGCGCGATATTATACCACTGACACAAAACACTAAACAATGGTATAATTAACATATGCCTGACCGTCTCCCAAGGCGACAAGAAAGTGTTCATGGCTTCTACAGTCTCAAGTTACGTGTAATCAAGGAAAGTTGCTCCTTGATACCAATATCTGACTGACTGTTAAACATTGGACACTGGCACAACAATTGACAGGTGAAGATTAACAATAGAT
>JAECUM010056982.1:0-10000 GCA_016617855.1 Megalonaias nervosa | reverse complement strand
TTGATGTGGCATTACAATGTCAAGAAAACTGAAACAAATGGAGAATAATGCATGGAGAGTTTGACAGTCATTGCCGCGCTCAAGACCACTAACATTTTTCAATTAGAGATAGCTAGTAAGTGTAATATATGACACGGTTATTGCCGAGCTCAAAGCCACTTAACATTTTCAATTAGTGAAAGCTGGTTAATTTACTCCATGGCAAGGTTTTCTGAGTTTATTAACACAAAAGTTTTCAGTTAGAGATAGCAGGTTTAATGGCTAAATTTTATTTTTTTTTTAAATGTCTGCAATGTGTTGCTTCGTGTTATTTATATTTAATCTATATTGTGTGATTAACTTTTGCCGATGATATTAAGTTGTACTTCAGATTACAGTCGCTCGTAAACGGAACGTTTACATAGCTTCGAGTTCATGACAGACTTATTTACAATTTCACTGGGTCTTTCCGTTGGATTGCTTCACATCCAGCTTCAACAGCTGACTTCTTAATGAGAAGCAGTCAGCAACTAGATGAAAAGCGAAGAAACGTCGCATCAAGTTACCGCCCATTATAAAGCTAGGAACTAGTACTTTCATTCCAAAAGAATATCACGTTATTGTGCAAAAAAAAGGGTCAAAGCTGAGCCAGACGCCTCTGTACTTCCAGATGATGTGACTCCTAGCATACAAGCTGTACTCGAAAAAGAACTTCGTGAATTTGGAAGTCTGATAGTGTTGACAGCACATTTCGAAAGAACTGTACCAGGCCAACAAAACGTGCAAGATACTATAGCCGTGTAAGATCTTGTTAGAATAGAATATTATTTCCGAAATGAGGGTGTTGTTGTACTGCACACTGACGAGATAAAGAGGCTAATGTCACCATATTAAGCTACATTGAAGATTACATGCGTGAGCAGTTATGATAGGTATTTGCCCAATGAAAAGTGCTTAAATTACAAGTATCAAATTACTGAGCCGTTTCGCGGATGTAGCTACAGTCCTACATCAAAGTGCACAGCAGCACGGAATTCGTGTCTTGGTTGGAAAATAATTGTTTTATCCGTCGTGCATCAGCAAATTACAAAACACGTGGCATTTGGATCTGTCTCTGTTCAATTGTGAAACTGTTGAAACGACACAGAAAAGAGCCACTTATGTCTGGATAAAATACCACAATAAACACAACATAAAGAACTGCGTCTGCCGCCTGTGACTCCACGTCGTAAGCAGGGCCGACTTTATGGAAGTTCACACGAAAGTCTGCCGAGGTATCAGCGAAAATCCCCAGTGTGTGTCCTTACCGGAGCCAGGCAGAAACATTCTAGCCTTCCAGAACTACTAATGCCAGTTGCGCTTCCCCTACATTATTTGTGCTGGTTTAGAGTCATTGAATGTACCAGTGGAAGGCACTGCCGAAAATCCCAAACTATGAAGCCCACAAGAATCGTTGTCCAGGTTTCGTGAAGTTTTGCTACGTACTTGTCCGCAGCGATAACGTTTCAGTGAGGTCAGTGTTATGCCTTGATAAGGATGCAATTACAACTTTCATCCAGAGTCTCAAGTGTGATCTGGAGGAGATCCGAGAGACGCTATGTTTCAGACTGAGATTTTTAATGGATGTAGTTGATAGGAAGGTTTTCCAGAAATCACTCAGACTGGCACATCTGTGGAGAGAAACTAGGTAAGAATTGGGTGAGAAACGACTGCCGTATTACCAGAAAGTGCCGTCGCGCGGCCCAAAGAGCATGTAATCTCAAGCTCCGCATCATGGAGACGATCGGAACAATTTCATGCTGAAAATAAGCGCTATTCCAACATGGAGAAGTTTAAGACCTTATTACTAGGGCAGATACAGTTTACTGACAGTCTCCAATTTATGAATAACAGCCTAGTGAAAGCTGGTAGCTAACCTGCGTACGTGGACTCGAGCACATGTGATAAACAGGCCCGGCCCTAGGATGTGCGGGGCCCAAGGCAGCAAGCGATGAGCGCTGGGTCGCAAGCAACAAAATTGCATTGCGGAGAAGCGCGGGGCCCAAGACAGTTGCCTCGTTTGCCTTGCCCTAAGGCCGGGCCTGGTGATAAGACTAGTTGTGGCTACGTTCTCTATAGTTTTACCCTGGATCCGAGTCCAGACCAGCTCCCGATATTCGTACCATCCTGCCTGTCTACTTGTCTTGCAAAAGTCCAGGCATTTTATGCTGACCAACCCGGATGGTAACCTGCTCGACCTCAGCGACGAGACGCTCACTGATGGTTCCTGTGTCAGAGACCGTCATCCGCTTTAAGTAGTAGAGACTGAACAGCTGCACTTATCTTTCATGTGAAATCGTCCGTAACGGGAACATTCAGCTGAAAATGAGAATCTGAAAATGCATTGTATCAGTACGGCTGGTTTTTCATGTACAATATTGTAACCGACTGGGTGATATCTTCCAGTTCATTGTGAGGGCAAACCCGCGGCAGCCATGACATTGGTTAGAACAGCTACTCCGACCACCAAGGCCACCGCCTCACGTACAGTCGATGCCATCAAGACGGCCATCGTACGTTAAGCAAAAGAAGCTCTGGCTGCACTCGCTTCTGCCAACAGCAAAATGACAGAAGCGAGAAAACATTATTTGATCGACTCAGTAAGTTGGCACTGCTCATGGCCAAGGCTATACCACTTGAAATAAACGCTGTTGTAAATTAGCTTTCCCACCTGAAGGTCGATACCTTGGTTCGACCAGCCGCTGTAGATTTAACTATGCAGTCTAAAACACTCGATGCTGTCACCGCCCTGGTTCAACCCGTCTCGCTATACAGAAAATGTTCGGATATATTTTGCAATGACAACTTTCGAAGACTTGCAAGTTCCCGCCCTCGAGATGGGTGCCCCTGTGCTCTGTGACTGCAGCATCTGTATTCTGAAGTACTAATCGTACCAAGCCACAATCAAAAAGGTCTCGTGGAGCTGCATGTAAATAACACCTCGTTTTGCTTTATCTCCCCAAGAGCTTTTATCGAGAATATCGGCAAATTCACAAAGTAAGACGGAACAGATTACGCAGCAGCGGATAATATTGCATTAGTCAATAACGGTATGACGGTTGGAGAGTGTCCGCTATCTCACTGATAACAAAGAAGTTGTGTTCTGACTGGAATAACGTTAATGTTGCCCCGACCATCCTCGACCTAGCTACAGCGACGACTATACCCTCAACGCCGACCCATCGATGATGGTTTCACAAGATACGACAGAACGGACCGACAATTGATTGTGTTCCGAAACGCCTTGGCAGACCGTCTCAAGAATGTACTAAAAAAGAGGATTCACGTTGCGAAATGCACAGGTGGACGAACATTATGACTTTTCCTGTGCTTTACCACTAATCCATATCTTCGGCTACAAGGTCATCTTTGGTGCCAGAATCACTAACGCGCTGATCCGTAAAAACAGCGGCGTTGGCTCCATCTTCCGTGCTCTTGGCGTTCTGGCCTCCGGCAGGTTCACGTTCTCACATTCCTTAGATATCGGCCGTGACACCGTCGCCAGTGGCGGAGAGACCAACCCGTTCAACGACATGCGTTGGTGGTGGTTGGGGTTGGGTGCTTATAGGCTGCAAACACAGGCACGCAGCAAAACACAGTCAAGGGCCACTACCCCTGACAAATTAGTGACCGGCAGGATATCAGTACGTGACAGCCAAGTACGCAACTTGATGGTGTTTGACAGACTTAGTGGGTGTAACAAAGATGAACCTGAACCTGAACGGCCGCCAGAGAATCCTCCTAAACTACATCAAAAACAACATGACTTCCGCTTACCACCAGATCTTGAGCTACATGGGACGATGAAGGTTCTCGACGCGCCCATTGAAACCCCCTCCCATATTCAACGAAACAGACACACCCCATATACGCTTACACGTAGAAAGGACAGCCAAATGTAATAGGAAAAACAGCTAGTGTCCATCTCCAAAGACCAGCTCAAAAAGTGCGGATTGCATATTAGCAGGCCACGGATTCCCGTTGTGGTTATGCTTTGGCAACCTTTATGGGCATGTCCCAATCATGCTAACGTCCGCTCAGACTAAGCATCTTAAAATCACCCTTTAGGCAAAATGTACCGCCGATCTTGAACTTTCAACATTGGCCCTTAAACCTATGCACAAAGACGGAAGCATACCGACCCTGGTCGTCCTTGCTATCCAGCTTTGGTAGCTACCGTCAAAGTAGCAACACGCAGGGTGATTGGAACAAATACCTATTTTGCCCTCAGGTGAGTAGCTGACGCCACCACAAAAAAGGGTGACACCTGAGTCTGATAGAGCGATGGTAAAGGCTGTTTCTAACTTTGACCTGCTGCGTAGCACCTAGTCCTTATCCAGCCTATACATACGCGATGAGTTGGCGTACCTACAAAGATGTAGCACACTTGAAGCTGGAATGGTCAACCTCGACTCTTCACAGAACCACGGGACGTACTGGTAGGGTTCAGGGCGTCGCCATCACACCTTCTTTATTGATCGTACGGTCTCTCACTGCCTCCTGAACAAATTTGTTATCTTCGCAAAGCAAATGACCCTCACTCACTGTCGCTGACGTACGTGTGGCTCGATATGAAAAAAGAAATGCTTGGATACGAGTGATTTTTCACAGCAAAGGGAATGGAAATCGGACGTGACTGGACGACTAGCCATTTCACAACGCATCACACATTTTCGATTGGAAAGAAACCCCGCTGATGACGTACCGGATGATAAGCTGGGGACAATTTTGTCTGAGTCTAATGCTCCTATTAAGGAACTATTGACATGTACGTAACGACCCTTTGCCTACTGTAACCTACATCATTTACAGCTTATTTATTTTCAGCCCTGAAAGGTCAGACCCCGGCCTATCAGACTGGCCGCCCTAAAAATTAGATGAAATTGTCTAATCATGACGACATTTTATTTGCCCACGCTTGCGCTAACGGGAAGTACCCTTGTTAACTGTATACAGATCCTTTAGCTATTGAAAACACAAATCATACTGCAGGCACTTATGGATGTTCTGTTGTATCACGTGCCGGCACCACACACGGTGATCTCTCCAAGAGGCACCAAGGTCAACCGAGCAGTTTTAGCAAACATGCCATTAATGCAGACCAATGACCAAGTCATGTTTTCTGATGCAACGGGAGACCTTAAAAGTTGGGGATGGACATTTTTGTGCTCCTCACCAGAACCGCCAATGCAGCAACTGAAAACATTGCGTTCTTTGACCCCTATGATACACTGAGAGGTGATTTTATGTTCCTACAATTTATCATAAACTATATTCACATTGGTAATGCGTCCGGGGTCTTAAAGACCGGCGATTCAGTGATCGGTGTGTTTTTAATGAACAACTTAATAAGATAAGATATAATTGATCCCGTCGACTCTCTGTTGCCAGTTTAAAGTTTTGTTTTTAACTAAACCGGTATTAGACGAGTAGCCGATATTTGGACCAGCTCATACGTAGCAGCGTCCTCTTTTCGTTAGACACTGCCTGAGCGACTTGGAAACATGGGTTTCCCATAGCCGACCTCTTTAGTTTAGTTGACAACCACCGTCATGTTCGAGGGGGTGGGGTGGCGTTCTTTAGTTGGTACCTGATATTGCGGTCATGTACCTACTTAACAGCCAGCGTTGCCACGTCGGTCAGAAGGACTATTGCACCAAATGCTTTTGGATACTATTGTTCGAATTCAACGCAAATGGTTCAAAACTTTGGTGGTTTTACCTTCAGAATAAACAACGACAATGTCACCGCCCAAGGCGCCGGTTTTACTTCATTAACCTCCATGAGCATCATGGCAACGGATGGTGGCCAACGCTTTAAGTCATTGTAAACGTAGTCATGTGGGCACAAAATGATGCCGGTCATCAGTCAACGAATGGATTTCATACAAAAACATTACAACTGGCTTTGCTTCTCTGTTTGCCGCTGTAAAATTCATCCAGTGTGAGGGCCTCGTTCTCGACACACAAAGCATCTTGATTCTCCGCCTCTCTGACCATCATTGACTTTCGCAGTTAGCAATTAGAACCTGCGTTATATATATTTTAAAACACCAAACAAAACAAGGACATGTGCCTGTTCAGCGAGGGTGCAAAACAGATAGATATAAGGCACTCGTGTCACCATGAACATCCTAAGGTGGCTCGTTAGTTTCGTATTTCGCATAGGTTAGAATTTTAAAGAAAAAGAATTTCCCCAAGTTTCCTTACTGGTTATATTGGCTATTTTAAGAACAACAAACTTGTATATCTTTGTTATTGTTCAAAGAACCTTTAATTCCCATTATTTTGGTGTACGGGTATAATATGAGTTAAACAGTATACAGCTTAGCCTTGCTTCAGATATACACCACTCAACAAAATCCATGCTAGCTCCGCTTGGTCATGTTCACTTCCGGACTTAAGAGCTAAATTGTATAAAAAAAAATATTAACAGCCGATAACATTTTTTTACATTTTATATATTTGGTAATTCATTCATTGCACTTTCAGCAGCTGGTATTGTCTAGGTTGGCAAAATTCATTTTCCCTTTTTTTAATAAATGCTAAGGATAGTGTACTTTAGACTAATTTAGGCTGCTTTTTGAGCTCAAGGAAGCAGTCGTTTTATTTAGCGGTGTGCCAACCCTCGAGCAGTTAAAACTGGTCACCCGAGCTTCAGGAATTATCTCATTTCGTTTCTTGAATGAAACATGCAGTGCTTATCTATTTTAAATGAGTAAAATGTTGATTGCCAGGACGGAACTTTAGAGTAATAATGCTGTCAAAGGTCTGAACGCATTTACTGATAGCCTGTATACATTTACTTTGAGATGCATATTCGGATGGATTATAAACGGTTTTATCTCAAGTACTCTGGAGTTTCTCTTGAAGTCTTGCTGTAAGTGTACTTTCAAAAGACTGTATATCTCTGACGAGAAGTGTATTCTGGTGTTGCTCTTCCATCTTCACCGATTAAATGTGAAGATTAAAACTGAGTGTAGTATCGTAGGCAGAGGGATCTCTACATATGGGGAGAGAGGGATGAGGGCCGACAAGAGGGGGTGGGGGGCAGCCGGGTGATATATCCGGGCCTGTAAAGGGGCCCGGGCCCAACAACACCTTTTAATTTTATGAAAGAAATTTTTTTTAAACAAGAACTAGGAGAGGCCCAGGTGTTTCTTAGTCAGGGCCCGTGATCGCTCTCAACGGCCCTGAGAGGGATAACTCTTGTCAAATCCAATTTCAATTGCCTAACGTTATGAAAAGATCACCCCTTTCAAGCACAGGGACTCGTATCGTTGCCTACAATTTAACTATCAGTTATACATACAGTATATTATTTTATACTAGATGTATGACTGACAGTTACACTGTAAGCAACGTTACGAGCCCCTGTGCTTTTCAAAGGAGAAAGCAGACCAAGCGACAACAACGCTCTTTCCACATACTCTGAAAGGAGTGTTGGCAGAAGTTCACCATAGCGATTTTGAACACAATCCACCTCTTCAAGACTGAGTCAACATCAGCAAACAAAAGAAATTCGTTCAGTAGCCTATTATGTTTTCGGATTCGAGCTACCGTCACCATAACTTCCATACAATTTAGAACGACTGTCTACACTTAACACTGTTAAATGTATAGTGTTCAGTCTCAAGTCCAGACACAGAAAGCAACTGTCTTTATTTAGGGCTAATCTGAGTCCATGTTACAGGAGCTGGAACAGCTAAAGATAATATAGTTTGCGACTATCCATTACTCACGACAGTTTGAAACCTCCTGTGGGGATCGAAATTAATACACCTACGGAATGAACCTCTTCCAAAATCTTGGACATAATTCAGCACATCCATAAATGCAATGACGAGCGTGACATGACTAATGGAAAAAACACCACTCACTTCTTTTCTCTCTGACAGTATTCAACATTACTTCCTTTCATTATCATCCACCTGCCAGATTTATTTACGACCGCTCCGGTGGCCTAAGTGGTAGAGCGTCCGCCTCGATTGCATGAGGTCGCGGGTTCGAACCCCGGCCGACTCATATTAGGTTAGTGTTAGGACTGGTTGGCCTGATGTCATGATATAATGTGACTGGGTGGGACATGTCTGCGTCATGATGCCCCAGTGCACTATACACTGCCACACTGCAAACATCGTAACGATATGCCCAAAAAATTGTTAAAGCTACGTTAAAAATCCATATTTACGTATGCCGTCCGTAGCGAGAAAAAAAAATGTTTCGACAGTTTACTTAAGAAGACCACAGTTACTACAGGGAACTATTCCCATTACTCATGTTTGATAAACATAAAATAGCTTTTGACACAACAAGCCGATCCAAAAGCGAAGAAACAAATAGTATTGAAACAAAAAATCCGTTTCAATAGCCCCTATACAAAGCTACCCGACAACACTCAAGTTTTAATATCTCGCCATATAATCGAAAGCAAAGAACAAAGGTGTGGTTTAAAATGTCCAACATCTACCAATCTTTTAGGGTATAACTTGCTCAACTGTGAAGTACCCAACAAGCTCTGTCGTTGTATCGTAGGTAAGCAAACCAGTCTACGTGGTTTGCATTAAATTACATGTCGAATGGCCAGTGTGAACCCTGATCTGATATTGCATTATGTAACCTCATATCTGGGTCCAATCTGTTCCTATTGTGACGAGTGCTATAATGTGCCAATGACGGTATGTACTTCTCTCTACAGCCGATCCTGATCGCTCACAGGTGTGTACACAAGATGTAATTTAAACGTCACGTCAATGCTCAAAACAGTAGAGTGAACTGGTCACCTGAACTTCGGGAAATAACTGATTCGTTTCTTGAATGAAACATGAAGTGCGTATTTGTTTTAAATGAGTAAAAATGTTGATTGCCAGAAACAGAACTTAATGCTGCCAAAGGTCTGAACGCATTTCCTGATAGTCCGTACATGTTTACTTTCGCTGAGATGAATGTATTGAGACGGATTATAAATGGCTTTGCAGTTTTATATTGATAAATTTAAAGTAAATGATGCATTATTTTGCATAATTGTCTAACCTATTTACTCTCATTACAAATTTAACATTAACAGAATATAAAATTCGTCTGTAAAATATCCGACCTGTTTTTCACGCTGTAGACAATAACGTGAAGGAAATGAACTGAAAGCATTTTTTCTTCTATATTTTCATCAGAAAATTTTACTATTAAAGCGCCGATTTTCTTCCAAGAAGCAGGAAGCACAAGGATAGTACATCTGAGAACTGTATGCGTTTGGTCTTGACAGTTTTATTCCCTCCAGCTTGTAATCAGATTGACACGTGATAATACATGTACACCAACTTCGTTAGATTCTTTGATAACAAGAGAGGGGAAAAAAAACATTAGGAATGCATTACAAGATCGTGAACAACAAGGGCAGGGACAAAAACAAATAAACAAGGAAACTGGGAAAAATGCATTGTGGTGAATAACAGGAAAACGAAAACAAATAAACGAAAACAACAATCGTAAAAGAAGCAGTTGTAACAAAGACAACACATACGATATCTACTAATACTAGAATAAGCGTGCAAAAATCAAGACTTGTTTACACACACACACACACACACACACACACACACACACACGTTTCCTTCAGGAAAGGACTACCTACTTTTCTTTTAATAGAATGAACACGACAGAGAAAAGTGTTCTCCAGAGGCAAAGTAGTGACTAACATAACATGTGTGTGTGTGTGTGTGTGTGTGTGTGTGTGTGTTAACCATATGATTGCATTGGAGATTCTATTGTCTGCTACACACTCTTGCTAAACATGCCTGATCTCAGCATTAAACATGAAATGCACTGTCTTATTCAAGAATAATTCTTTCCTATGTGGCCCTTGACAAGCTTCGTCCAACACAAACGCACAGACAAGTAAAAGACGAAGCATCCAGGCCCGGCCCTAAGGCAAGGCGAACGAGGCAATCGCCTTGGGCCCCGCGCTTCTCCGCAATGCAATTTTT
>JAECUM010056980.1:0-16699 GCA_016617855.1 Megalonaias nervosa | reverse complement strand
TATGTATATGTATATATATATATATATATATATTGCATTGTAATTTTTTCCAGGTATATAACAAAACTGGTTCTCTCTCAGACTATCCAAGCTGTGCATCTTTATGAGAATGCTGAACTTGGTCGCTTGGACGACTTGGATATTTACATAGTAGATAACCAACCACCACGTAAGATTTTATCTGCCAAACAAGAAATATCAGCACGAAATAATGTATCACTTTTTAATAATCTGATTGGATGTCATAATATTACAAATTTAAAATCATTCATATTTTATACAATGTTCATAGAATAGATAGATGACTTCAGTTTTTTATAGCATTTAATAGACTTGGAATAAAGTGTTATATGATTTAACAGACTTTGAGCAAAGTGTTATAGCATTTAATAGACCTGGAGCAAAGTGTTATATCATTTAATAGACTTGAGCAAAGTGTTATAGCATTTAATAGACTTGGAACAAAGTGTTATAGTATTTAATAGACTTGGAACAAAGTGTTAAAGTGTTATAGCATTTAATAGACTTGGAACAAAGCCACTATTATAGTTGTAATTCCTATCTTAAAGATTCATATTATTTATGGTTGCCATTGTGCAAAAATATAATTTTTTCTCCAACCTAATTTTGCTTTTGTGGTTTTGATAAAATGTCGTCCAATTTCTATTGGATTTAAATTTTTGTATGATCAGATGTTTGGAAAATTGTTAAAGAAAAATACTGCTTCCCCACAAAGCAACAGCACTGTGCAGATAAATATAAAAACAATGTTGAATAAACTCTAATTCTTTCTTATAAAATGTAATTTATTGATTGACTTTTGTTTGCCAGGAAATATCCTTTGTTCGTACAACAATGGAAACTGTAGTACATTTTGTCTCCCTACCATGTATGGAAGGAGCTGTTCATGCGAAGACTGGGATTCTATCAGTGCAGACGGAGTGACATGTTCATGTGAGTGAGCATTATGTTTGCCTCCTTTCGCTCGTTGATTGTATATTTCAACTCCATTTTATTTCTCTTACAGTTGATTCTCTGTGATTATATCATTTATTGTTGGTTGTCACCTTAGCATGTAGCTCCCCTTCATTTGACAGAATTAATTGGTATTTACAGCTGAAACCACCACTTACAGAAGCACAGCTTCTTCAACATCCGAACAGACCAAGACTACAATGGTTCTGCCAACAACGATAAACATAACAACCACTCCCTCTTCCCAAACACAGGATTCTTCAACTTCCAAAACCACTAAGACCACAATACTTCTGCCAACAACGGAAAACGTAACTTCCAGCAAACCCAGCACTTATTCCCCAACACAGGCGTCAACAGGTGGCAACAATCAGAACTTGATTCCCATTGCTGCTGGAAGCGCAGGAGGCTTTGTTGTGCTAATCGTTGCGATGATCTTTATCACCCGCTGCATGATTCTAAGGTATTTGATTCTCCCTCATATATATATATATATATATATATATATATATATATATATATATATATATATATATATATATACACACATACATACATACATACATACATACATACATACATACATACATAAACATTGGCCTGTTGAGTTGTATTTTTCCGGTGACGTAAATTTTTCACAGCGCATTTAATCTTCATATATTGTTTGTTAAGATTTACGCTCATTAGGTGTCAAATATGTAGTTTCGAGTTTTAGTGCGATTTTAGGAGTTATTGGTATAACATGAACCATCAGAGTCTTTACATCTTAATGTCTTTGTTTTAATATAATAGCAATCATGTTTGATCTTAATGATAATTTAGTTTTCACACAAGGAAAGCTCGAATTATTTTTTTTCTGTCGTCCCTAGTTCTGCAAGAAATGTTTTTATCTCTTTGAATCATTTACTGATCATAAGTATCAAATCATTGGTCGTTTAAGTTGAAACAAAATATTTTACTTTATATTCCCATTGAACAACTTTTCATCATATTGCCATTGAATATTTTTACATCATACTGCCATTGAATATTGTTATTGAATATTTTTACATCATATTGCCATTTAATATTTTTGCATCATATTGCCATTGAATAATGTTTCTAAATGTAATCAACACTGCAATTAAACTCGCGCTTATTGATTGTTTGAAACAACTAAGAAGAGATCATTTTCATACAGTGAGACCGTGACATGTCTAAAAGTAGCGTATAATAGGTGAAATTCGTCGTACGCAGACTCTAAAAGCAAACACGTTCGTGTATGTTAACATATTGAAACTGGAAAGGCATTTAGCTCATTAGAAAATAATAAGATGATAATGATATAGCTTCAGGGAGAATTTACCATTTAATATAAAACCACACGTTAATATACAATATATACGGTCTTCACGTTCAGGAAAATGCACAAACAGGGAGGTTCAGACCGAATCATCTCATCGGATAGTAACGAAAACGAACTACAATCAAGAAGAAACGAACAAAGAGGACTTGCCAACAGACCCGTTTCATCTGTGTCAGATATTTATGACATTATTCAACCTAATCAATTTGATTCTTGTCCAGACTATCTGACACCCCGAATTGACAACGATGAATTTCGTGGGCAAACAGCTGGAAATAGACCAGAAGTTAATCGAGTTGGTAATCCCGACTACGAAACTCTTATGAAATCCAAGGAACTAGCTTACTCACAAACGGCAGGCGTTCACAAAGGGCGAGTCAGTGATTACGAATCCCCTGTCAGAAGATCGGAAAATGATTACACGCATATGAGAGAAATCCCCAAATTGCCTGTTCAGGGAGAAAATAGATTTGGCGGAGAAACTAAAGGTGTGGGGCAGCGAGCATATGACATATAATGATATTTGTTTGATTATTGTTTTTCAAAGCTATATGTCACTGTATCCATTTCATTTACTTCATGCTCGGATATATTCGTAAAAGCTGTAATAGATTTGTATATGTTATATAATATTCAACAACCCAAACACTTTTTGACTATAAGGATATGCAAATGAATATCTGAAAATACCGACTGTCTGATTTATTTTCTATAAAGAAGTGAACTTTCAGTCTGAATTACTTTTAAGGAGCGGAATGAATTATAAAAAAAATAGAATAATTCAATCCATTGCAAATACATTCTTTTGTTTGCTATAAGCCTAAAAGTATCTCTTTTGTTGTTTGATAACATTTTTTTTTTTTTTATACAGAAACGTCAAGCTATGTCCTTATGTTGTTTTTATATTTGCGTGTTCATTTGTCTGTTAGTGCGGCTAACTGTGTGTGTATTGTTTTCCTGTAATATCAGTGTATGCTATGACTATACCATGCTTGAAATCTTATTTCTTTCTGTTATTTTGTTTTTTGTACTTTGTTTTCATAAATATGAGCTGTATATCTTTATTCAGTTGGTCAACATTTTATATTAAGCTTGCTCAAAGAACCGTAATTACTGTCCTAATATATTTATGAAAGAATGGTCTGCAACAGCTATCAGTAACGAGAGTTCAATTCAAGAATACGAATAACCTAGATTTCAAATAACAATAAACCTGGAGGGCAATGTTCGTTCTAAATTTAGGTATGTAAAGAAGACACGTACGTTTGCCTCTCGCGAAACATTAAGTGATAAACTGGAGACTATGCATAGTAGCTAATTTATATCTGATTGTTCTTTTTCTGTTTTCCATATGAACAAATGTACTATAGTCCTAACCGAGACACATAAACGTCTCGACGTGAATTGTAATCTCTTTTTAACTGTAACATTATTATGCATTGTTTCTGTGGCAAGGTTCATTTCCAAAACTTCTGCATGAACAGTCATAAACTGAGCTATCTTTTATGCATCTATTGAACAAATACACAATTGTATTTGCTAGGTCAAAGAGGGTCACTGCGACTCTGGTTTTCCTCTTAAGTGGAGGTCTTCATTTTTTAAATATATGTTGTGATATTGCTTTAGGGATTGCTGACCAAAATCGAAACTCTGATTTCCTCCTGAAAGTAATTCTGCAATGCCATTTTATTCAGATTTAGTCTACTCATACTTGTGTTCTGACAGTCTATTCATACTTGTATTCTGACAGTCTACTCATACTTGTATTCTGACAGTCTACTCATACTTGTATTCTGAGTTCTGTATTGCCATTTTATTCGGACTTAGTCTACTCATACTTGGATTCTGAGAGTTTATTCATACTTGTATTCTGACAATCTATTCATACTTGTATTCTGACAGTCTACTCATACTTGTATTCTGACCGTCTACTCATACTTGTATTCTGATTTAGTCAACTCATACTTATATTCTGACAGTCGATGCATACTTGTATTCTGACAGTCTATTCATACTTGTATTCTGACAGTCTATTCGTACTTGTATTCTGACAGTCTATTCGTACTTGTATTCTGACAGTCTACTCATACTTGTATTCTGACACTATACACGTACTTGTACTCTGACAGTCTACTCAAAACTGTATTCTGGCAGTCTATTCATACTTGTATTCGGACAGTCTATTCATACTTGTATTCTGACAGTATATTCGTACTTGTATTCTGACAGTATACATGTACATGTATTCTGACAGTTTACTCATAACTGTATTCTGACAGTCTATTCCCACTTGTATTCAGACTTAGTCTATTCATACTTGTATTCTGACAGTCGATTCATACTTGTATTCAGACTTAGTATATTCATACTTGTATTCTGACAGTTTATTCATACTTGTATTCAGACTTAGTATATTCATACTTGTATTCTGACAGTCTATTCATACTTGTATTCAGACGCAGCCCACTCATATTTGTATTCTTACAGTCTATTCACACTTGTATTCTGACTTAGTTTACTCATACGCGTATTCACACTTAGCCTCATCATACTCGTATTCACACTTAGTTTTCTCATACTCGTATTCACACTTTGTATACTCGTACTTGTATTGATACTTAGTCTACTCATACTCGTATTCACACTTAGTCTACTCATACTCGTATTTTGCTTCTGTAATATCTATAGGGAAAGTCTGTAAAAAGTTTGCTGTGGAGTTTCAATAAATGTGTCATGTCTTAGGAACTGATAAAAAACCCAAGACAGATTTGGAAAGAACGATGCAAAAATTAGGATAATGTAGCAGTGAGTAAAGCAATCTGTCAAACCGACTTAAACAAGCGGTGTATTTCTTTATGCCAGCACAGGTGTTCTAGAATGAATGAATAAGGCATAGAGTTAGTTTACAGTATGGTATTTAGTTATAAGGCTATTCTCTGAGAAGATTATTTCATTTCGGCTGTCATGTGCCTATTGAAGATAACCACATAGAGTGTTGCTATTAAACTATAAAAACTACTTTCGTAGCAGTGTGTGCATTTTGATACAATGTCGTCCATTGGTGTAATTGAAATTCTTATACGTATAGGTAGATACGTATCTTTTTCATACATAGCCAGGGCAGACAGCTTGAGAAACGCCCTTTGTACATGTTCATTATGTATGAGAGATTGTATATTGTATTTTACATATAACAACATTTAATGTGTCCTTTTTCTTGTAATCTGAAAACTAAAGCCCTTAGCGGCCCGTAAACGTACTTATTAGAGTCAAGTATGATGGTCTTTTTAAGTTTTATTGACAAGCATTCATTACCACCAAATTTGTATGAAATTATCTTTTATTTTTATATTTTATATTTTAGTGACATATACGGGAATTATAAATAATACACTTTCAGTTTCTTTTTATTTGAGTTATTTCAGATAACGATATTCCCAGATGATTTCAAAGGATAAACCAAGAATGTTACGGCAGTGCACTGATTATACCTCTCTCTCTCTCTCTCTCTCTCTCTCTCTCTCTCTCGTCTATTGGCATTTGATATTATTATGTTCAATTTTCGTTATGCATCATGTTGTAATTATAATATATAATTTTAATTTATTGTTTATACACTTGAAACTGTGTATAGTGCTTTGTCTTGAATCGGATTATATCCGTTTTAAAAGTTATACTGTCTAAAATATGCACAGTAATATTACCTTACTTCTTGATTTTACCGATACTAGATTGAAGATTATCCCAATGCCAAGATTCCCTTTTTGATATTAGGTATCACAGTGGAATATTATTTATATAATATATGACTTGGATAAAACAATCTTTTTCGTGTTTACATGCAAACAACATGTAAATGATTTTATTGTTGATTTTAATCTTGTATGGATTACTTTATTACTTGATCATTTCTCATTACATATGAACTGTGTAACCAGATGTGATGTATGTATAACTTTTTACTTAGTATAGATATAAGATGGAAACAAAATGTATTTTCCACATTATTTTATTACTGAATAATACTGCTCTGATATGTAATACAGACAATACTAATTCCTAATTATAATACCAACACATTTGGCTTTAAGTGCAGTCGTCATTTCTTGGTAATATACTGACATTTTTCAGTTAGCGAGTATTCCGCATGGATTCGTGTGTCTTCATGCTTAAATTGATTTTCTCTATAATACTACCCAAGCAGTGTGGTTTTCTTCTTATCTAGTTTCTAATATTAGTTATGTGGACATAGAGCCCCTCTAAAGTTTAGGGATCATGTTGTTCTTGATCTGAACACGAAGCAATATATATTGTGTTCATCTATCGTGTACTATTTACTGAAATCAGATGACGACATATAGGTCAGTGCTAAAGGTTATTTCAATATGCAGCTAGAGGTACGAATAGCCTATATTGATAGACTGAAATAAAGTTAGTCTAACATTCATTTCATGTTGAGATCTTTTGGGTAACATTCATTTCATGTTGAGATCTATTGGGTATACAGTTTAATCTCTCAGTACCAGCGAACGAATGTAAGGATAAAGGTTTTCTCAACATTGAAGATGGCTGCTATATATATATATATATATATATATATATATATATATATATATATATATATATATATATATATATATAGTTAAAGTAAAAAGTTATGAAACTTACAGCCTGGATTTATGAGTGAGGTGATTGTTTAAGGCATACAATTAGAACGTTCTTTCTCATTCAAAGAAACAAGGTGTCTTGTTTCTAATTGACTTACGAATAATCAAATAAAACGAGCACATGCAAACTCTAAAATAGGTTCCAATGCCGAAATGTTTGTTATTTTATCCTCACAATTATATGACAATAAGGGAACGTATAGTTGCCTTTAAAAGCAATAAATCTGGTGCGCTGTTCCCTTTGTCTGTAAGAGTTGTTTCCCCCAGCTTAAGAGCTTGATCCAAAGGTTTAAATATGGGAATGTTTGTAAAAAGAAAAGAGTTCTGCTTTCAAAAGTTGTTTCGAAATCCATTGAGAACTACAAAACATACTACCAAATTTGTTTATAACAATGCAACAATGCAAAATAATATTGTTAGCAACATTTTTACTCAGACATGAAAATGTAGATAATATCCTGGGATTTATTTTCAGTCAGGGCAATAAAAACGAAAATAACAAAACACTAAATCTTACATACAGATACTGTTTGTCTTCACAATAACTGCATATCTGAAACGACGAGCATGTCTTGGTTTAAAATATTAAAATTGGGACATATATGTCATTTCTGTAGGGACATGCACGTCATTTCATTGGGACTTGTATGTCATGTTTATATTAATTTCAATTTGAAAATTTTGATCTTGTGTCTGATTGGAGATTGTGTTGAATTACCCCATAATTTCCATGTATGCATACATTTTTGACATTTGATTATCACACATTTACTTTGAAGAAATATCATTTTTGGAAGCGAGTTTCCTTTCACTTTATCATTATCACTTGCAATAAATTGCATAAATTTAAGTAAAAGAAACAACTAAAAGCAGTCTATGTGTTTGGGAATAAAAAGCATAGCTTTGCCTATAATTTAACCTGGTATATTTTATTTAAGTTGAGTAATTTTACATATGTATACAAAACTTGTATGAAGCAATGCGCAATGTCCAAATTCGGATAACTAATATGTAACTATTGTTGTAATGTTGCTAAGTCTGTTTTTGCTGTTGTTGTTGTCCTTTATATTTTGCTGTTGTTGTTGTTCATGTTATTGCTTTTACTGCTCTTTTTGTACTAATGTAAAATGCGTAAATAACTTTCTACTTTTCGTGACTGATTCAGTGAGTATTTAGCTTCTGTATTGTATAATGATATCACAGATTTAAAAAACATTCTATAATGACATCATTAACCAACGTAATTTGATATGGGAAACATTTTTAAAAACATATCCATGAAGAAACATCAAGCACACCTTTCGAAGAGTGTACTATACACACTTGTAGACGAAATTTTCTCAGATCATTCATTTGACATTTAGTAGTAATTGAAATAAAACTGCGATATTGAATGGTACAATCAACATTTGATTCTGCTAGCACATTTGCAAAGCGTGATATTGCGGACGATGTACAATTGTTCTCAAGTCATCTTATTTCGGTGATACAAATTTAAGGGAAAATGCTGAAAGGGCTCACAGTTGCACAATGTTAGAAATGCAACAGAGGAAATCTAACAGAGGAAATAACGAAACATAAAATCAATTATAATTGGAGAGGGATAGAATGTTTAGAATCAACGAGATTAAAAGAGTATTTCAGTCGATGAAAATGAAGCATGGGGGGGGGGGGGAGAGAAGATAAAGTTAAGTAGAGAAACAATGCATCCGTACAACAAAAGCCAAATTTCCATTTCAAACTTAAGCATAATTAACTTCAACTCTAAACTGCTAACAAGTACAGCACCATACTCGTTTCATATAAATCAGGTTTATTATAATCAATCTTGATATTGTAAATATATTTAACTAGATAGGAGGATTTTCCATTGAAGAAAGTTTGTTTTTCCATATAAAGGCATTAAATATATTTCGTATGTACACTTTACAATTTGATTGTCATTATGTAATGAATATCTGCGTAGCATAGTGTAATATTTGAATCTGACAGAATCGATTAAACTCGAGGGTGGGAGTAGTATATGGGGGCGATATGGCCCCACGTAGACCGTAATGTTAAAAACAGGTCCCGGCACTATGGCCCCAAAATTTATAGCCCCCACGTAGACCTCTATGTTAAAAAAGGGTCCCGGCACTATAGCCCCAAAATGTATAGCCTCACGTATACTTCTATGTTAAATTTGGTCGTTTGTACCGTAGCCTCAAGATTTATAGCTTCACGTAGACTTCTATCTTAAATTTGGTCGTTTGTACCGTGGCCTCAAGATTTATAGTCTCACGTAGGCTTCTGTGATAGAAGAGGTGGTTTGTACTTTGGGGACAATGGGAATTTAACATGAGAATGTCAACTGGAGGTCAATGGAAATTGAATATGGGTAATGTCGTGGGGTTTATAGGGTCAAAACTATTTATAGGGTGAAATGTATTTATTGGACAAAGGGTTGAGAGAGACAAACATAGACATACAGAAACAAACAAATACACATCCAAACACACAGAAAAGGGGACAGAGATGTTGCAAAGAAATACTCGCAGACAGAATAGAGACTCAAAAAGAAAAGACTTTTGTATGGGTACAAACATTTATTCAAATATATACATGGGCTCTACGGCCTGTGCTTTGGTTTAAGCACTGTCCATTTAATACATACAAGTTATCTATTTCTTGGTTCTAGAAACTACTTTTAAAAATTAAAGTTCATGCCTTCAAAAAACATATACAACGTATATACATTTCATAAAAGAATGACATTTTTCATGCTACAATTAATGTCCATTTTTTGAGAAAAAGCTCAAACAAGAAACAAACGATCCAACTGGACAAAATTCGTGCTTTTCTTTTTATCAGTCACGCACGTTGTTTTCAAATCTGGTCAGCTACTACTTGTGTCCCAGCGTAGATGTTTTCCATCACACACTCCCTTTCATCTGTAAATCTGTGCTAGGTAAACTTATTTACAAGCAGATCAATGGTGGTTATTGTCTTCTTCCCATAGAGGCACAACGTATGCCATATGAATGGTCACTTTTCCATCGGTGATGTCCAATTTTTCACTCATCGTCTGCATCGTCGAAGCAATAGCCCTCAATAGTTTGGAAGAAGTTAATTCTGCAGGTGTGCTAAACCCGAGACATACAGGAGAGTTCAAACTTTCGTGATACATAGATAGGCTCAAACGACCTTGAGTTCTGACTTGGCACTGACGCTTGAGTTCCTCTAACAGTGAGTCAAATAAGTCCGTAATGAAACCTGCTGCTTTCTCGGCTGGAACGTCAGGCGCAAAGTCTTTAAATTTCACCGTGTAGGTGTAAGTTGTCGTCCTAAATTTTCTCGAAGTCGCTGTCTGAATCATTTGGATGCTAAAATACTCCTTTAGGTCTACTGAATCTGTTTCCTTTTTTTTTTTTTTTTGCTGTGAGGGTATGGTAGTGAAAGTGGTCAATGATGTTTGTTCCTTCTCTTTTTTCATCTGCGTAGAGTGATTCATCTTTCTTGGTGTTTGTCCTCGCAATGAAGTGTCGTTCTTGGAAGGGGTCCCTCTTTTATACTGGGTGATATCAGCATGTCCATAAGGTAAAGTCTTGTGGTCTGGAAGTCGCACTGGTTTCACGTAGTTTGCCATGGCGTTAGTAAATAAACAACTAAGATGTGGTACTGCGTTGGTGATGTGATCGTGAGGCACAGCATCCAACTCGAGTTTCTCGTTGGACTTGAGTCTTACGCTCGATACTTGCTGTTTGAAAATATTCATCTTTCTCGCTTAGCAATGGTAGTCACAATGAACTATCGACCTTGAACGTTGTCCCTTTTATATGCTGACCAATATCGGCATGACCGTACGGTAAAGTGAAGTGGTTGGGAAGCCGAACTCGCTTCTGGTACACGATTTGATAAACTTTTTCCAAGGGTCGACTGACGATTTGGTGTGTGGGTAAACGTACAATCTTGTGCGGTTCGTGGGTGGTCACTTTAAAGTTTCGATCCTGTCCAGACTGCAAGGCTTCTTTCAATATGCTAAAGTTCACCACTCGACTGGTGCGATAATTAAGAGTCAATCCTTTCACTTTACACTCCGTGTGCACATCTCCTTGATTGTTCCGGTATTCGTAGCCGTAATTTTTGGGACCGCCACTTGCAAAACTGAGAATCTTGTGGTCGGGATGCTCGTCCGTCCAGGCTCCTAAACGGTCTCCTTCGATGACAGGGTGAGGTTGACCCAGGCGATCAATGTAGATGCAACTGTCCGTGTCAAAATACAGCACACGATCCCCTAATAGTTCTAAAGCTTCGTACAGTTTTAAGCGAGCATGGGCTGTCACGTAAGCCGCAATGATGACATTTCCAAATTCGTCGGCTTCTACAAAGTCCAGTTCTTCTTCGTAATTGACTAAGAGCAAGTCCTCACGAACAACGTCCACGTGTTTCATGTATTTGGTTTTGTCGTGAATCATCTGCAAGTATCGGAAAGGTTCTGTCAAATACTCCGTCTTGGGTAAACACGGTCGTTGTGCCATTTTGCCCCACAAACAATTCAACATCACTTTGGCAAACGATCGCCTTCCTTCGTTTTTCTCGATGTGGTCTAAAGTGATGCCTTCCTGCTTCCAGTATTTCTCTTTGAACTTTGTTTGGTCGTCGGGAGTGTGACACCAGGAAGGATATCCGCTAGCTTCTTGTTTCAGTTTCAAAAAGGCATTCACGTAGTCTGCAAAAATGCCTTTTTGAGAATCGTCGCCCTTGTGGTATTTTTCTGTCTTGGGAAAGTGGTAAATTTCGTACACTTCTAACAGTTGGTATCCCAAGTCCAGAGCTTTAAACAATTCCACGCTGACCCACGTTCCCGTCAAGGCTCGTTCTTCCTGAGTGTGCTGACAAGGGTGGTCTTGGTTGCACGTTTCAGCACAAGTACGACACAAGGGAAACATCAGTTTTCCTTGGCAATGATGTGGTAAAACGGGATGGTACAAGTTCGTGGGAGGCAAGACTTTACACTTGATCAATCCTTCGTATTGTCGAATATTGTCCACGTCGATGTGTTCCGTCAGCAATTGTGGGTGCCCTGCGGGAAAGTGGCAATATTTGCACACGTACGGATACAGAGAACACACGTCCAAGTATTTGATTTCTTCTCCTTTCTCCTCGTCGACTTGGTACAGCAAACAGGTGGCATTCGTCCGCCCTCCGTACAAACTGTCCTGCGGGTTCAGAGGGTCCACCAGCTTGTAACTTTCCACGATGCGCTTAAACTCGGGATCGGTTTTCAATCGCTGATCGTACTCGTGTTCCCACATTTCCACTACTTGGTATCCTTGCTCTTCTAACTTCAAGCGTCGCTGACAAGTGGCCTGGTACAAGTCTTCCATGGTCCGTTGTAAAAACTGGTTTTTAGTGTCACGTTGAGGGTAGCAGATGGGACATCCGTGAAATAAGCACCCGTTAAACTCGTACACGATTTGAGGGTTTTCTAAGTCCCAGCCGTCTACTGAATACCTTCCGATGGTCTTTTCGCCTCCTCCGTTGCGAGCGTGTTGGATCCATTTGTCTTCCCTCTCACACAAGTAATGTAACCAGCGTAGGGCTTTGACCGAGTATTGACGTTTGACAAAATTGGTCGTTTGAGGACTGATGACAGCTAGGGTGTTTTCGGGCATGAATCGTTGACGATACACTAAGGAACACGCTTTGGCAATAGTGCAAGCTTCTTTCAAAGGATCGATCCCTCCGTGTTCCATGAACAGTTCTCGAAATTTTCCACAGCAGCGACGTAAAATGTCTACGTCGGAACGACAATATTTTTACATTTCTTCTTGAAAGTCAAAAGGGTCCGAAGCGTGAGTCTGGTACCATGCGTAGAAAGCTTCTCGTTGTTCGGTACGCATGTTATCCGGGTCGTAGTAGTGAGCCTCAGACAAATGGGGTAGAACAGCGTGTTGATTGGCTTCGGTATTGAAAAGTGTGGAAAATAGCCTTTGGCCATTTCTGTCATGCCAAACGTTTTAGGCATGCGGCTCAAAGGCATAGCCAAGTAACTCATTGAATCTTTAAACTGTACTTGTCCCACTTGCATGGAAATGATTTTGGCTCCGTTCAAAGTTACTTTCGGACGTTCGGTACTTTGTTCCGTATAGTATCTCAACAGAAATTGTCCATCGTATCCCGAGAAATTGTGACCATCACCGTGGCATGGCGATGACAATCTCCGTAACGTTCGATATCTTCTTGGCTCCACGTCTCGTCGATAGGGTTTAAGATCCATTGGGCAAAATCGGCCAGTGTGTTCGATCCCCGAAAGATTTTTTCACGTCCTCCAGGAATCTTGCTGCAGTAAGGGCAATGAGTCAAGATAGGCTCTTGGATGCACCTCTCGCACGCTCGGTGAGCCACGCAGAAATTAGGAATGTGAATGCCAGTCTCTTGCATGCATTCGAAATCGAAAAAGATGAAATTCCCTTTCTTCTGGTCATTATCTTCTTTCTGTTGGGATTGGTATTTTTGAATGTAGCATTGGTGTTCCAAGTCCACGGTTTGGTGACAAATGTGACATCGCTTCTTTCCTGAACAGACGTGCGCCTTGGCACTGTTGGTACGTATGCCTTGTCCACAAGTAGGGCACAATCTCAAGAGCTGACAAGCACATTTCTGCTGTGAACCTTGCGTCTTTAGGTGTTGTTGGTAACAGGCAGGACTGACAAACGTGCGCTGACAAGCAGAGCAATGCACTCGTTCTTGTCCTTCGTCCAGACAGGGTTCAGAAGCTAAACATCCTGAGCATTTCGATCCACAATGCTTGTGTTGCTCTCGATTGTTATAGCCATAGTCACATTTCTCACAGTAATAACTGTATGACAGGAATCCAGTGATACTGGTAATGGCATCAAAATGTTCATCGTGATGATAGACGTGAATGTATTTTCCGTCTTTGAAATCTTTGCCTCGAAACAACAGAGGTCCGCGCAGTTCTTGAGGGTGTACTTTCAAGGTGTAGCGTGGAGCCAAGACGTCTTGCAGTTTTTGCATTTCAGGAATGCCGCAGGGCCTGTCTTTGGATATCCCCGCTTGCTGTAACAGGAGTTCTGCTTCTCTTTGTTGTTTGGTTCGGTCCGATCGTCGAATAGTTTTCCAGGCTCTTTTCCATTCTTTCGTGTCGTTCTTGTCGGCATACGTTCTTCCCACCACGATCGCGCGGGCTAAGCACATCAGGTCTTGAATGTTGTTAATTTGAACGATGCTGCGCTTGATGCTGCGAAGGTCGTCCACCAATAACACCTTTTTGCGTTGTCCTGTCCCTTGGGGAAGAGACACGTGGGTCATGAACAGTGTCGCTTTTCCGTCGGTGATGTGAAACTTGTCGTTGGATTGTTGCACGTGTTGAATCTTGTCGATGACTTTGGAAGATGTCAATTCTGCTGGGCTGCTAAACTCGATCCAAACAGGGGACTTCAAACTGTCGTGATGAATGGAAAGTCTCATGACATCGTCTTCTTTGGCTTGACATTGCTGTTTCAGTGTGGTTAACAAAGAATCCCACACATCGGCGATGAACCCCTCAGCTTTCTCCAGCGGTACGTCTGACTTGAAATCTTTAAACTTCACCGTGTACGTGTAGGCCGTAGTTCTAAATTTTCTAGAGGAACGTTTTTCCGTCTCTCGAATGTGGTAGTACTTTTCGGGTGATACTGGTGATGGCGGACTTTGGTTTGGAATAGGCTCTCTCGGTCTGGTCGCAGACGTGGAAGGTATTGGTTCAGGTTCGCTCATGTCTTCGATTTGAGCGAACACTTCTTTTCGTGTGTGAGGCGATACGTCACGTCGCTGCCTCTTACCTTCTTCTTCTCTCTCACTGAAATCGTGCGATCGTTTCATCTCGATAGCTGATTCAGAAATGATTGAACCAAGTTCGTTCTCTCGGTATATATACCCCTCTTGACCTCTTGTTGTGACAATGACTTGGTATATTTCGCAAGGGCAAGTGAAAGCCAAACAGATTGGAACCCCTGGCTAACTTATGCGAACGACAATGGTGCGTCTTAAACACCTCATGCATCTTGACGATCCTTCGATTCAAACCCTACCACGAAAGTAAAAGGTTGCAAAAAAAACAAAAAACAAAAAAAACAAAAACAACAGACAGTTGGTGTCATTAAGAGAACTAGAGACGGTACTGTGCCGTTCGGACACGTACGTACTCCAGAAACCACGCTGCTCTGCAACGATGTCTCCTTCTCTCTGTCACTTCTACTTTTCTCCTTGACCAAGAGATCTACCAACCCTGATGTAATACTTGTGTTTCCTCATTTGATATATTTTTTTTAAAAAAAAAAAAAAATAAATCCATTTTTAATAGAACTACCCATTTTCGACAGCAGCGACGACGTCTCCTACTGCTCTTACCACTGTTGTTGCACCTACAAAGGTGATTTTCCTAAGACCAAAGTATGAGACAGAGCAAGTAAGTTGTGAAGTTGAGCGGAGGTGTTTAAACAACAACCGTCAAGCCCCTATGTTCCAGTTCTGTCTATGATAATAACTTGCAATACTTCACATTTTCTAAAGTGGAAATGTTTACAAGCCGTACAAAAGTTATGTGACTTTAGCTTTTGACACTTGCACAGACTCTTTCACTTCATAAGTGTCACGAGAAAAATATATATCCGATTTTTACCATTTTCCAAAACACGCACACACTTGCAACGTGACCAGAATCTGTACTTCTCTATTTGTGGATATCCCACAGACCTGTCCCAGCATACAGAGCTGATTAAGAACTGTAGGAATATCCCCTCATTGTTTCAGAAATATCAAAGCTTTTATGTGTATTTTCCCTGTTCCACCCTTTATTAGTGCTTAGGTATGTTCCCTAAAGACAAACAATTTTGAAAAAAATTAATTTTGAATTAAGGTTTCTCTCCGTTTATACATTTTTTTTCAAGTTGTTGGTGCATGGCAGATTACATCCAAATACCTTCTCAAAGTGAGTGGCATTTCTACACATGTCATTGCCTTTGTTAAATTCGGTTTTGTTGATTAGTCATCGTTAATCCTTAATTCTATTTTTTTGATGTATTTCTATTTTATAGAAGATGTAAGAGTGTTTATTGTTGTAACGGTATTTATGTTGTTTAGTCTGTTGCTGCGAAAGAAAATATCTATAGCAAAGTGCTTAAGTTTGTTCAGTTTTCTTATTTCAAGCTCTACAAAAGGTACCAAGTTTGTCTTGCAAAGAGATCGAAACTTTAAGTTACACGGACGTGAAGGAAAACACCTTTGTTACTACAGTTTGCTCTCCTTGTGTTCATTCTAATCATGCTTGCCTTATATCTTTGTGTTTTAGAGATCATATTTCTTCTGATGTAAATACATGCGTCAATGGACAGACAGCTTGGGTTATCATCCTTGAGGTTCACTGCACTTGAGTTTATTTACTTCATACAATCCCCAAATTCACTAGTTTAAAAAAAAAAAAACAAACAAAAAAAAAAACTACCACTCAATACTATATCATTTCTCTCTACCTATGCGAATCTGTGTATGTCGAAATGTCCAAGTGAGAAAATATTTTGTTTTGGTCAGTTTCAAAACGCGAACAATAATGGCACAGTTAAGTATTTGATGTGACAAAAGAAATGTTACGGTACACAACACAGGATTGTAAGCTCACATTCCAGTCAGTCTGTACTGCAATGGTAAAAATGCAAGAGCCTAGGCAAAA
>JAECUM010056979.1:0-18904 GCA_016617855.1 Megalonaias nervosa | reverse complement strand
ATCACTTCAAGCCGAAATTAACTATCGATATTTGGTTACAGCGTGTGTTAACAAACAAGACTCTGGGCCCCAGGTGGCCGAGTGGTCTAAAGCGCTTGCCTTTACCGATCACTTACTCCCATCTCACCTCTGTCCGGGTGGATTGGAGTCTCGGGCTTGGTCAGTGAGGGTATGTGAGAAAGCTTGCCAGTAGCTTCCGTGGGTCGGTGGTTCTTACTGGGTTTTATGCGGGGTTTTCCTCCACCACTCATAGTGTGCCTGAAATCCACAAAAACAACAACATCCAAACTATACTACAAACTTATCAAATCACAGAATTCACGCTCGAATGCAGAGATGACAAAATAAATAAACAGCATTATAATTGGTGACTCCTACTCATTAAATTCTCCACATTAAAGGTGTTACGCTCTGAAGGCTGTCGGAACCTACTGCTGTGTGATGTCTCCACACCCCAAAAATTTTCATTCTAACAATTCGAACATGAAAATTGTTTCATTATTCGTATTAAAAAAGACACTAAACAGACAAAAGACGCCGTTGTAAGCAATATATTTAGAAACAAATTTGTAAAAAGTTACTGTCCAAAATTTTTGAAAAATATTGGAACTTCTTTTTATTAATGTAGTAATGTAATGTCAACATCTGAAGCACAAAATGAAAGTAATCCATGTAGATTGATGATTTCCGTCTTGAAAAAACAGGTAGTAAAAATACAGTCTAAGTTTTTAGAGTAGTGGAAATATTGTATTGTATTTAGTAAAACATCAAAAACTTGTGCCGGTAATCTCAGTAATTTATTTTATGGTGTTTGTATTGCATCTAGTAAAACATCTGAAACACGTGCCGATATTCTCAGTAATTTAGTCTATGGTGGGTTATGGGTAAAAAGCGGAAATGCGGAATCGGCAACGGGTAGAATACGAAAAAAATGCGGGCTAGATTAAGATATAACGATAAAAAAAAATAAATTAATGTAAATAAATCGAATGAATTGAATAATGTGCTCATTCAAAATGAATTACATTAATTAACATTAACATTAACATTAATTAACATTACATTTTAGCAATAATTCATCAGAATAATCGCTCTGATAATTTGAAACAAAGTATACCAAAATGCGCGGATGATCAAAGCTGAATGCTTGGCCAACAGATTGTAAAAACCTTAATCAGCACAACGCCATCACTTACCAGCAAACAGAGTAGATCTTACTGAACGCAACCACTATACAAAAATTAGCGGATGGTCAATGCGTCTGAAAGAAGCCATGATACAATAGTTGAATTGCTGCACGTATGTTGGTGTCCAAAAATAAATCACTCGACGTCCTCTTAATCTAAGGCAGCTGCTACGCAATACACGAAAGCGACCAGACAAATTTTCAGGAAGGAACAATGACGACGTCATAGCTGCCGGTGACGCTGATCCGATCATCGCAACGACGATCCGAGATAAACTTAAGATTCTGCCTGAACCATTAACACCCTTGAGGCCTCATATACGTGATGATATCTGTCACGTATGCGACGCGGCATCAGCACCATTAAGGAAATCAAGAAAACTTATGGTATATGATTGGATCGGTTATGAAAATTGTCCAAGATGGTATTACAACACGTGGGTAGGGGTTAAGAAAAATTATGTCAGTTACGTTTGCGATATATGCCAGTAAGAACCTTATTAAAACCATTGGTTCCGCATTTTTCATTCCGCATTTCCATTCCGCACTTTTGCTCCGCATTCTACCTGTTCTGTAGTGTGGAAATATTTCCCACCTGTTAACCGACATTATGTAATACGATACGGTTACTCGGACCAGACTCAAGCTGATACAGTTCTTCCACTTGCCATTGGTGATTAGATAGTAGAAGATTAGCCAAGATGATTGACACGTCGGAAAGGTCGGCTGGGTGTATTACTTACCGGTGACCCCATTGGACGGCTGATTAATGATACTGCTAACAACGCATAAATCATTGCGTAGTAGTATTTGTGTTGCCTGTTTCAGTTTTGGCACCGGGTAAATTGTCACCGTAAAACATTAGTTGCCAAACCCAGCGAACTTTTGCGTGGATATCCAGTGGTACTATTGAAATATGAATACGAATTTTGGGGCACCATAAAATTTAATTTTAAAGAAAGGGATATGCTAATGATAAGGAAGTTAATTTGTACAAAAGAATTTTGTCGTAATTTTCCTTGTACCTGACAATTTTATCCATAAACAGCCATACTGGATAAAGTTGGTGTATTTTGAAGACAGTATGTTAAATAATACAGGATAGAAACTATAAAGAACATGTCCACCGTTTCAGTCTTCTTTCTTTTCTTCTGGAAGAACAGCAAATCCAATCATCAGGTACTCAGTTTGTTTCCATATAGCCTTTTAATCCAGTGTAGACCTTATTGTGTGTGTGTGTGTGTGTGTGTGTGTGTGTGTGTGAGAGAGAGAGAGAGAGAGAGAGAGAGAGAGAGAGAAATTTCATTCCTAAACGAGTATTGTGTATACTCTGTGAGAACTTATGATACAAACAGGAAAAAGAATAAATTCCAAGAGTTGCCCATACGTTAAGGAAATCTGAGAAGGCTACTAAAACGATTTGTTCAAGAAAGTTTTAACACGGTTGTTATTTTGCCGTGAAGGTATTTTTGCTTGAGAGTAGAAGATTTTGAAATTATTTTTTTAAAATGTGTTACTAAAAATCAATTCATTTCTACCGCAACTAATGCATGCATACCATAAAAGATATGCAGTTTTAAAACATTGATAAAAGTTCTGTTTTAACGCCATCGTACATGATTCGTGATAGATAGGCAACATCAGGAAAATGTCACGGTCAGTCGGGTTCAGTGGCCTAGTTTAGAAATGCGCGCACCTGCTAGGAGTTACATAAAGTACAAAACTGGTGCACACTATCGCTAAGTTAAGACTTTATTTTATATCAGGAACATTATTAAAAGCTTATCGCTCACCACCTCTTTGAAATATCACATCATTTACAGAGAAAGTATTTTGGATGAAAGTTGCAGATTGGCTGTTGACCATAGAGAAAAACCATATGGAACGATTCATACTTGTCTTGAAGATACCAAGGCGTTTCTTCAAAATTGAGAATAATGATGATGACGATGACGTCGAAGAAGATGATCAAGAGGAGGAAAAAGAATAAGTAGAAGAAAGAGAAAAATAACATTCCATAGTCAATACTCTGTAAACAAAAACAAACCCAAACGAACAACAACAACATCAACAAAAGAATGGTTAATCTCCCGACTGACCGTATCCATTACAAATGTAAAATGAACATAATTTGTCAAGTCCACGTCAAATGACACTGACTTTTGATCTATCGATCACAAACTAAATAGGAAGCTGCACTTCTTCAAATATAATGCAACTATTATGTGCTGAAAATTAGGTGCTGTAAATTGGTGGAAAGAAGACGTCATTGGGAAGACAAATGATATGTTTAGATGTTCTGACCTTGAACTTTTATAGGCGGTCTCGACAATCAATAGGGAGATACGTCAGGAAACTTGACTTGCCGAGTTGAACTCTCCAAAATACAATGACCATCTCGGTGACCATGGCCTTTCACATCTCGGCCTCAGAATTAATATAAAGCTGTTCCTGCCAAAACGTAGTCTACCCATAATGCTTGATGAATGTTGGACCAAGGAAACTTGTCATGCACAAAAGGAGAACCACATTTTCAGGTCCAGTGACTTTGAACCAAGCAGTGTCAGAATCAACAAGCATCTGCATCTACCAGTGGGTAACCTGCACACGAGGCTTGAGAAAAATTAAAGACCATGCACAGAGATATGACGTTTTCGTGTGAAAACCGCAGTGTCTACGTACGGAAGGAAAAAATAGCGCTATCGCAATATCACGTGATGTGTGATACATCCGACATTGTGCCATACATTTGATAATAGAATGTGTTAAATAACAACATTTCAGGTCTCATAATGAAGGCTGACGATGACTTGAAAGCTTCAGCACAAAACAAACGAAATTTCTACAGCTGAAAATATCTTTCTCTTCCTTAAAATAATGATTAAATAAAATCGAAAGCCAAAATAGACATTAAAGTGGTTTAGAATCTTAAGTTATTATAACGTAATTTTTCCATTGTAAATGAATAGTATCCTTAATAGAGTGTGTTGTAGCCTTAAATAGTATCGGTGATGGAAGGTGACCCGGGTTTTACATTAATAATATCGTTGACAGAGTGTGACCCAGGTTGTAGCCATGAATAATATCGGTGTTGGTTGGTGACAAAGGTGGTACATGAATAGTATCGGTTATGGAAGGTGACCCATTGTGTACATGAATAATATCGTGGATAGAGTGTGATCCAGGTTGTAACCATGAATAGTATCGGTGTTGGAAGGTGACACAAGTTGCACATGAATAGTATAGTTAACAGAGTATGACCCAGGTTGTAGCCATAAATAGTATCGGTGATGGAAGGTGACCCAGATTATGTATGAATAGTATTGAGAAAGGGGGAGCAGAACGTGTGTACATGATATAACATCTTTGTCTGAGAGTGGTCCTGGCTGTAACAGTGAATAACGTCGGTGATTGACAGTGACAAGGATTATAGAATCAGGTTGTAGCCATGAATAGCATCGGTGACGGATAGTGACCCCGCCTGTAAACACAGGTTGTTGCCATAATTCAGTGGCGCAGTCAGTACCTAAATAGTATCGGTGCTAGAGAGTAACATATGTTTTACATGAACAGCATCGGTGTTGGAAAGTAACCCAGGTTATATATGAATAGTATCGGCGATTAAGAGTGACTCAAGTTGTTGCTATAAATATTATCTTTGATTGAGAGTGACACGGGTTGTACGTGAAAGTATCGGTGATGGAGAGTGACCCAGTGTATCCATTAATAGTATCGGTGAAGGAAGGTGACCCAGTGTGTACATGAACAGTATCGGTGATGGAAGGTGTACCAGTGTGTACAGGAATAGTATCGGTGATGGGAAATGTCCCAGTGTGTACATGCATAGTATCGGTGATTGAAGGTGGCCCAATGTGTACATGAATAGTATCGGTCATGAAAGGTGACCCAGTGTGTACATGAATAGTATCGGTGATGGAAGGTGTACCAGTGTGTACAGGAATAGTATCAGTAATGGGGAGTGTCCCAGTGTGTACATGAATAATAACGGTGATGGAAGGTGATCAATTGTGTACATGAACAGCATTGGTGATGGAAGGTGGCCAGTGTGTACATGAATAATATCGGTTATAAAAGATGGCCTAGTGTGTACATGAATAGTATCGGTGATGGAAGGTGACCTAATGTGTACGTGGATAATATCGGCAATGGAGAGTGACCAGATTGTAATTGAATATTATCTTTCATGGGGAGTGATCTAGGTTGTACATGAAAGGCATCATTGATGGAGAGTGACCCAAGTTGTAGCCATAGATAGGTCAGCAATGAAGTTCAGTTTTAACACATGGACATTGTTTTTCCTCAAAACAATAGGTAAGAAGAATGACGGCAATCTTAAAATATATTAGTTTGATCTGGTTTTGTTCGTCCAAGGATGAAATATTTTCCAGTTATTTATCTAACAGTTAGTTAATCAGATTTGATGCTGTTAATTTCTTTGGGGTATCTAACATGGCTGACACTCTTCATTGGGGGGGGGGATCTAACATGGCTGACACTCTTCATTTTGGGGCTTATCTAACGTGGCTAACACTCTTCATGGGGTTGGGGTATCTAACCTGGCTGATACACTTCATTTTGGGGTATCTAACATGGCTGATGATGTTTATTTGAACGGGGGGTATCTAGTATGATCATTTTAATTCTCATAATATTTTTTCTTCCATTGCCTTTTTATTCATAATTTATTTTCTGTCATTTTTATATCTGTCCGTTTCATTGATGTGATATATATTTTGCTATTAACAAAGAAAGTCAAATGTTACTAAATATTAATTTGAAATAAATTATAATATTAGATCAAGTGGTCCTAAATATTAATTTGAGATAAATTATAACATTAGATCAAGTGGTGCTAAATATTAATTTGAGATAGGTTATAACATTAGATCAAGTGGTCCTAAATATTAATTTCATATCAAGTATAATGTAAGATCAAGAAAATACAAAGATGTCCTATGCAGCTTCTTTTACACATGATCATCATTTCTTATTGCTAATATATATGAATTTAATATCAACATATGTTTGCTATAGACTTCTCATAATATATATGAATTTAGTATCAATATATGTTTGCTATAGACTCATCAGTTAATAGGTGTGAATTTAGTATCAATATATGTTTGCTATAGACTTATCTGTTAATAGGTATGAATTTAGTATCAATATATGTTTGCTATAGACTTCTCAGTTAATATGTATGAATTTAGTATCAATATATGTTTGCTATAGACTCCTCAGCTAATATGTATGAATTTAGTATCAATATATGTTTGCTATAGACTCCTCAGCTAATATGTATGAATTTAGTATCAATATATGTTTGCTATAGACTTATCTGTTAATAGGTATGAATTTAGTATTAATATATGTTTGCTAAAGACTCCTCGTCTAATATGTATGAATTTAGTATCAATATATGTTTGCTACAGACTCCTCGTCTAATATGTATGAAGTTAGTTTCAATATATGTTTGCTATAGACTCATCGGTTAAGATGTATGAATTTAGTATCAATATATGTTTGCTATAGACTCATCTGTTGTATGAATTTACTATCTTGTTTTGGGGGAAGACTTGTTTTAGGGGCAGAAAAATAAATAATTCTTACCTTATGTACATGGCTTGTTTTAACTGATGTACAAAGTGGACTGTATAATCATACAAATTTTGACTTCAATAAATACTGGGTGGTCTTCAAAAGTGTACTACATGGTGTTTGGCAGGATGAGAGTTTGAATAACATAAAGTGACTGGGGTAACTGACGATGGTATTCGTAAATGTCAGTATCTCCAACAACGGATGCAGAAACCGTTACTTCTTATGAAAGTGTGACATAAAGAGTAAAGGAAAAAGATTTTACTATGGACAACTACCTAATAGGTTTACCGGTTAATCATCGCATAACCATGTCAAAACTCTGGTGTTCCAATAGAAAAGTACGTATTGAAACTGGCCAAGTGCTTAATGTTCCTAGGGAAAAATGGGCTTGTTTTCTTTGTAATAATAATAATAATAATAATAATAATATAGGAGACGAACATCGTTATACTTTTGAAAATGCTCTTATTTCACGTATACATTTGCCCTAAACCTTTCTTTAACAGAATTTTAATACTTGCAAAAAATTTCAAAATGGTTTGGTAACTGACAATTGTTTTTTATGCCTGTGAAAGATCTGGTCGTATATTATTCTTTAGCAACCGTCATAAGCAATTTGATAAACAAATATTAAAATACAAAACAATCAATAATAATAACTGCATATTTCTTATCTGTTATCTGAGTTCATATAAAAGATATCGAGTCAAAAAGAGTGACCGCCGATTCAGAATTGCTCAAAGAACAAAATAGAAATTAGCACATGAAACTGGCTGTGGCATGTATAATTTGAAGAGGAAATACAATACCCAGAGTTTTATTACTTATAATATTATTCAACCCTATTTAGATTACAGTTTAGTTTTAACGAATAAACAATTTATTGTAAATATTTTCTCGAAAGTTCCACTTAACAAAAAGTGTATAGTAGAAATATCCATAAATCCATGCAAGCATATAAGCATATATTTGCAATTAAGAAAGAATGAGAGAAGAAAGGATGAAAAAAAAGCAAGGTTCGATGAATACATAGTCGAGGAAACGGACAGAAATATATAGAGATGTATATTATGCCGCAAAATGCACTCCAGCAAAAATACAAAACACAAATCAATATATTATCTGTAATCGTCTCTACTTGTAAGGCAATATTTGTCTGTCCTTTATATTTTCTATATATTTACAGCACCCCACCCAACTGGCTTTACCAGCAATCTAAATAAAACGTAATATATATATAGCAATTAAGATTACCAGTTTCTGAATGTATTTATTGTTCTCAACTATGGCGAACTCAAAGCAAATAAAATCATAGGCACTTCTCCCAACAGAAATAAACATTCATAGAAAAGGGTTTTAGCTTACCCTATGGAAAAGTTTTCAGGTATTTTGTAGAGATCTGTAATGCCAGGTGAACCTTTGGTATAGTGCAATTTTAGTTAGACCACATCAAAGAAGGACGTACAACACCACTACTAATTAAGCCCCAATTAGAGCTTAAGTACGCAGCCAATATTAATCTAATTAGTTCGGTAATGTCTTGATATACATGGGGCACGTTTAGTACAGCAATCTACCTGCCCGTCCCCATTAATTATACGCGACATTGGTCATATTTTGCCCCTTATTGTTGCCCGTGTTTCACGCTAATACATCTGCATATCTACCACCCAAACGTAAGCAGGTCAAATACATGCTGATAAACAAGGATTGCTATATATAATGCTGTAATCATAAGATAGAATTCATATTATGATGCATGATAATTGAGATTTTTAAAGTACAACAACGCCCCAAAAAATGTCAATGAAAATTCTACAAATGTGAAAGAGTATTTGCATAACATCTTGAGTAACCAATTAAAAACTGACAATATGCTGGCTTTATGAAGAGTACTGGAGAACAAATTCAAGTTCTGAATCAAAATCAAACACTGAGACAAAAATTAGACCACATTTTTTACATTTGACTCTCTTGTGTATCTACTTTTGATCATGCAAATAATCGGAAATAAAAAATAGCACTAAACAGATTCACCTAAATTAAAGTACACTGAAGATATAGATAACCTTTGTTAGTGAACTATCACCTTACTTGTTAGATAACAGTATTATAGCCATTTCAATAGTTAATAATTATCTCCACCCCTTTGAAGAAAAGGTTGGAATCATCTCATTATGCCTGTAAGTATATCTTACACCGTCTATATGTAGATTTGGAATGGACCTGTCTTAAATTTGCACCAAACACGATTCAGTATAAATTATATTTATGAAATTCTTTCTTAATGCATCAGACTTATCAAATGGTATGTAGTTTTTTTACATAAACTAAAAGAAACGCAGGTTTCACTTACGTATATATATATATATATATATATATATATATATATATATATATGATAGATCTGGACTCAAAGTTACTATGTTACTTATATATATTTTAGTCGAGATTGAGCGTACATTTCCCACATGTTGATCCATATTGTAAGATGACAACTGCTCACATCAGACACATAATGCCCATAATTCCCTCCCGGTGCTAGGTTCACTGACATCCTCATAGCCCTTCCGGTGCTAAGCAGATTTCACTGATATACAGAGTGAGGGTATTTGCTTATACATGTAAAACTTGGGGTGAGTTGGGTCAAGGGTGAGAGAAGTAATAAGTGGGAAAATCGTAGGTACAAAACTGTTTTACTACACAAATATAGTATTATTTCTATTGATAAAGGTTAATAAATGTTATTTCTGTTCGACTTTGAAAGCTGCACAACTTTTGCAGTATTTTATAACCTTGTCAAACCATAAGGAAGAAAAAAGCTACCCCTTTGATCATGTTTGGAAGCGACCCTATAAAAGGGATATGAAATGAATATACTCAGGTTTAAGAAATAGAATGCATACACGTGATTTGTTCTCAGAAAAACATTTCTTTTCAGACATCTGAAATTTAATTCGAACGTATGATAGAAGTCATAAAAATTTTAAACTTCAAAGTTTTTTTGCTTATTTCTTCGAACAAAACATTAGGTGTTTAGGCGTCATTTTTACATTGTTATATCATTAACGAGGTCAAAATTTAAAAAAAAAATCATGTTGTTGTTTTATAATTTATGTAGATTTACTTTACGTGTATAAAACGACGATAAACAGCGCAAAGAGTATCCTTGCTTGAATTTGTGAATGCACAGCTCTCCTGCTCGATTTATTTGAAAAAGAACAGCTGTTTTCAGTACACGTTTGATAAGAAACATTACATGTAGGCTGAGCATCCACGTTTGTTAGTTTGCCTGATACTGGGAAGCCATGCACAAATAAGTACCATTGCCCTCCTCTCTCTCTCTCTCTCTCTCTCTCTCTCTCTCTCTCTCTCTCTCTCTCTCTCTCTCTCACACACACACACACACACACACACACACACACACACACACACATGCACACAAATGCATAAATGTCACATGCACACAAACGCATAAAACGCTTAATACTATGGGGCACTTAACAGCAAACCAACTAAGAAATTATCACAGCTTCGACTTTACTACAAAAGGACTCTTTTCCATCATACTGGGCCGCTCCGGTGGCCTAAGTGGTTTGAACGTCCGGATACGGGAGGTCGCGAGTTCGAACCTCGGCCGAGTCATACCAAATACTTGGTACTAGCAGGTGCCTCACTCTGCACTCAGCATTAAGAGGTTAGTGTCTGGACTGGTCGGACTGGGTTCCGGATAATATGACCAGGTGGAACATGAGAGCTACATGTCTGCGGCGTGATGCCCTAGCGCTAGACATCACGGTAAATTGCTACACTGCAGACATCGTAGCGATATGTCTAAAATTTTTAAAGCTACGTTAAAAATCTAATTCACACACACACACACACACACACACACACACACACACCCCCCCCTTCATACCGAGCAACACTATATGGACCAGATACCAGACGAAAAAGATGAAAAGAAGGAGGGGGATAATAATAATAATGTAAAACAGTAGCAGTGGATGTGATTGATGATTAATAATAATAATAATAATAATAATAATAATAATAATAATAATAATAATAATAATAATAATAGGAATAGTAATAATAATAATAATAATCAAAATAAATAATAAAATTGGCATCATCGTCTTTGTGATCATTAATATGGTCGTCGTCGTCATCACCATCAAGTTAACAACCAGTTCAAGAGTACATTGATAAATGGGTGTAATAGAGAAAGCTAAGACCAGGCGTACTAAATGGAAATAGTTACAAATGGCTCATTACTTTCCCATGATTCTGTGAAGTAATCGGACCTGGATAAATGTGAATAGTGTTTCTGTTCTATTGTGTATTGGCAAATCCAGACAATGTCAGAAATGTTCCAATACTATCAGGATATAGATTTCAAGCAGTTTTTGTAGCACTTAAGGAATTTTCCACAAATTTATATATTTAAAGATGTAAGGCAATAATTTTTTTATATTGAAGCAATCGATATGAAAATAAACAAGGCACACAAAAGATGATAAGACTTGACCTGACCACAGCCTTCCATTAGAAAATCAATATTTACAAATGACCTTTTCTCAAATCTTGTATTTCTAAACTCCATATTTTTCCTTCGGGGACGAATTCCTGCAGAACGTCGGTTGATAATTTGAGCAAACCGTTTTTATTAGATTCCAAACACGTAGTCCATTCGCGTATGTCCATAATTGCATAAGTTAACGGATTTTCTTAAAACTGTTTTCTACTTTTGGGTATTTTTTTTTATTTTTTTTTTTATTTTTATTTTTTTTATTTTATTTTTTTATTTTTTTTTTATTGTTGGCTGTTTTGTATAAATCGAAGTAAACAATACAGGAATGATAATCACTAACAACACCCACTTAGTCCCTCCCTCTCCAATCCCGTTGCGAGATTCCTATCTGAGTTACTCGTTCCGCCTCGTGTACTTCCTCCTAATCAAATCATTCATTCTATATACAACACAGTTACTACTGTAAACTACCCTCCCAAATTACAACAACATACACAAAACTCATTAGGAAGGAGTTTAAAGAAAACTGCACATTAGGACTTCCTTATTTTAAAAAAAGAAAAGAAATATTACATTCTGTCCTAGCATTTAAGTTGCAATCAAAACCTAACTCGAAAGCTGACTTCCCACGCGTGGGGAATGTACTTTGATAAACTAACAAAATGAATTGATGTTAAACACATGTTTAGAAGTTCTTTATTGTCGGAAACACGGAAAGAACGGATTAAACAACGTATACAGTTTAAAGTTTTATATAAAGCTGGATTTCTTAATGGACGCGTTTTCTTAGCCAAAATAACCGGTCAACATATAAATTTAATGTCGTTATAATGATCGTGGACGGGGTAACATTTACTCACTATCTCTTTTTGTCATTGTACAATATATATGATCATGTCTAAATAGGGTCAGCTATTAAAGCAGAGTTCGAAAGTCAAGTTACTGAGGACATGAATAAAAAACACATTAAATATTCCGCTGGTTTGAAACTGCAGATTAATGCATATAAAGTTCTGTGGATCAGTGTGTATGTTGGGTAAATAAATTTGTACATGACAATATGTCTTTCAGTCATATACGGATTGCTGGTCGGAAATTTCTTTATCTCTTCTTATGGAATGTTTAAACGCATTCGGCTTTGAAGTCTTAATATTAATGAATATTGCTTTATCAAAAATGTACAGGTATATCACAATAAAGTGTTTTCCCAAGTCGTATTATCGTAAAGGAAATACTTCCAGCTCAGATGAAGTAGTGAAGTTTATGAAGGACAAAGACAGATCCCTTTCTCGTAAAAGGTGCTTGAAAACAGTGAGGTTTATGCATGACAAAGACTGCATTTGGTCCAATTTTCATGAAAATAGTTTGAAAGCAGGAGAAGATGTACAAATTTACAAGAACTTAAGAGTTTCAGAAACATTATAGAATTTCACCATGATATACGCGCCACCCAAGCATACTCGAGCTCTTGTGTGTGTGTGTGTGTGTGTGTGTGTGTGTGTGTGTGTGTGTGTGTGTGTGTGTGTGTGTGTGTGTGTGTGTGTGTGTGTGTGTGTGTGTTCGCTTAGATCCGATATCCCCTTAAATTTTGCACGGTACGAATTCATCTTGGTAACAAATCAAGATAAAACTTAAAACGCTGGATTGTTTGCATCACTCCTTTAGATTTGACAGCACACATGTTTTACCTAAGAGCAATACGATTATTGTATATTATATTGAAATGCTATTCGCATCATCTAAGACTATGATCGTAAAACATCTGCTAAAATCGAGTACTGGGAGTGAGAACTGGAGTCATCCATACACATGGTCTGTAAGATCAAAGCAGTCCTAACACGGGTAAATTAAAAGGACCTCATATCAGTTATTTATCTTTATTTTTTCCACATTCCTAAATTAAGCGCTACATAATGAACCATAGAAAACATTGCCTCCCCAAATCTATAAATATACCCCCATCCTCTCTCTCTCTCTCTCTCTCTCTCTCTCTCTCTCTCTCTCTCTCTCTCTCTCTCCGCAAATTGAAACACTACCATCTATCTTTATCTCTGTCTCTATATTCCAACACAAACATAACCATAACACGGTTATTCAGAATAGATACAGAACAAAAATTGGAATATATCAGTGTGATGCGAGAAAAAAAGGGACTCAATTTGTAACCATCGAGATACTCCGTTACATACTCTGCTTTAATGGGTCAGGATTAAGTTTCTCATAAAAATTTGCTGCCATAAACCATTGTTTGACTTTGCAAACGTCGTCATCATCATCATCAACAACAAGTTGAATCAAGTTGATTCTGACGCGAAATATTTGTTACTTTATTTATTTTATTTTTTTAAAACGAAGCAAACCTGCAACGATTTCGTCCAGTTTTTAAGTCGCCGTAAATGTTGTTTAACCTTTTGAATTGCAGTGCAAAATATTTATGAACGAAAGCAAATAAATCATTTTGTGATGAGAAATATGAACGAAAAAATCATCTTCTCGTGAACTCATTTATCATTCTGGGAATTTTCTATAGAAAATACATGCAAGACAGTTACTTTCATTCAAACTCATAAAAAATATATTTATATATTTCCTTTACTTATTTCCTTTTCTTTTTTACTGAGGGGAAGAATCGAAAATACCTTATCTATCTATCTATCTATCTATCTATCTATCTATCTATATATATATATATATATATATATATATATATAGAGAGAGAGAGAGAGAGAGAGAGAGAGAGAGAGAGAGAGAGAGAGAGAGAGAGAGAGAGAGAGAGAGACAGACAGACAGACAGACAGACAGACAGAGACAGACAGAGTTTTTCTCGATTTATATTTGGTCTGAATCAAAGATATTAAGAGAAAAACAATTTACCAACAGAATAATTCATTGTGCTATTTCCCCGTTAGTTTTTATGATTATGTGTGAATTCTTTAAGTCAAATCACAATCTTGTTGGCTAGGTTGATATAAGAGAATTTGCGCCCATTTTCGTTGTATAAAATTTTATCAGATATCATCTGGTACTCTCAGCTTTGCGATGGAAAAATCTTTCGCTTTCAGCACATGCATGCATGTGCATGGACAATTAGGCAAGACGCACCTATCAATGAGATACAGATGATATCAGTGTTTTTTTTTATTTCTGTTTCTGTTGTAGTTTAGGAAGTCAGGGAGATTGTTAAGTAGAAAATATTTATATACAAAAAAAAAAAAAAACAGAAACAGGAGAATACTGAAGTACAATGGCCCAGAGAATTCGGTTGAGTTTTAAATAAGTAAATTTTGCCGTTTTGTTTCTTGACTCCAGCAGGAACAAATGCATCTTTACGACACAAGGAGGATCCCTAACGTCACCCACATGACGGGAAAAAGAATTCTTTAAGAACTGCATACAAAATAATGCAATTGAATAAAATTAGGAGAATGCAGGGACGTAAATTCAGTTTCATATAACTAACACTTATTTCTGGAATTTCAAAAGCATTTCTGTAATTTAGTAATGATATGAAGGGATTATGTCGATGATTTTGAGGTTTGAAAAATAATTACAAAGTTGCATTTTAATTTAGCATGCCCAAATAATTACGAAATTACCCGGGCGGGTGTGCACACACACACACACACACACACACACACACACACACACACACACACACACACACACACACACACACACACACACACACACACACACACACACACACACACACACACACCGCATTACTCATAAAAATTTACTGGCAGAAACCATTGTTTGACTGCGAACGTCATTATCACCATCAACAACAACTAAATCATCATCATCATCATCATCATCATCATCAAAAACAACAACAACAATAATAATAATAATAATAATAATAATAATAATAATAATGATAATAATAATAATAATAATAATAATATTTTAGTGCTTCTAATTTGATTTAGGGAAAATTAAATTAAAAATATTGAAACTTTCATAAACGTTTTGAATTTCCAGTGTAGGTTTTATTTTAGAGTGAATGAATTTATTGGGTTGTATTCCTTATAAATGTCCAACAAAAATTCAAGCTTCTTCATTTTTTTGAAAATAACAACATTAAAAGCGTAATGTATATGTGCGTGAACTTTGATGATGAAAAAAACACAAAAATCCAAACGATATCTAATTTAAATTTATAAATGAAAATTCCAAAGTATACTTACAGCCATTTTACTGCTGATCCACTGTATGTCCAGAGAGGGAGTATGAATACCAGCCGTAGGAAAAACATCCGAATGCCTATATTCATCTTGACGTTAGTACAATCCTACCGTTACATCCACGGCTCCGGAGTTGGAATTATCTATACAAACATTTGGACCTTTTCACAGAATTTTCCTCTGGAATCTATCCAACCACAGAAAATAAAACTTTCCAAAACAAGGTGGCCTGACAAACAAACGTTGATGCAGGGATATAATTCCACAAATATAAAACTACAGGAATTGTCTCCAGATTAAAATTTTGTAACCAAGTTTGAATATCTGTTTAATTCCAATACGGCGTTTTCTTTTTAACCTCAAAGAAAAACTATATAATTCTGAAGAAAAATTAATGGCACAAGAAAGCTGCTTCAAGAACTTAAGAAGGATCTCCTTCTCTTTCTCCTTCCTTTTTCCAGTTCCATGAAGTCCGTTCTGAAGATTGAGGAATGCACCGTTCCCGTTGTTTTGTCATTCTGAAATACAAAGAGAACAATGAATTTAAGCCTGGCTGTCTGTCTATACCTGTGTCGGTCCTCCCACCCAATCAAGTCAATACCTCCTCGCCTCTCTCACTCCAGGCTCTAGGTCATAAAATTCAAGCTCAGGGTTATTTATTGCCAACAATTGGAAGGATCTTCCAGCCTTCTGCATTGCCTCGTCAACTGCCGGTAACCGATGAGGTGCCTTTGCCATGACGCTCTTTCGATTCCGAATTTCAACACTCCGTTCCAGAGATGCGGGCGATTCAGACGACCAGCAGATTAAATAAGACTGACATGTATCTCAACCAGTAAATGCACTAACAAAAACAAAATAACAAAACATAATAATAAGAAGAAAAGATGGCTCTTAGAGAATGGCACCAATCAAAGGCTCTGAATGGATGATTGATAAAACTCCCTTCTCTTTCACCTTTCTATCACTCTGAGAGAGAAAGAGAGACTATCGACGATCCACTTTTCCCATTTTCATGGTTTCTGAATTGCACTGCGTCCCAAATGTTGGATGAAGTAGTTGCATAGGATTTGGCGTACAGTAAACCAGCATTAGCTCTTTTCAATAAGAGACTATCGCTTGAGTGAGCCCCGCGTTGTGCGCTATCAGGCTCTAGTCTAGGCGCTAGTTTACAAGTAGACATTCGGCCATAAATTTGTTCATCGCCCCTCCCATTGTTCGCTAAATACATACTGTCAAATTTTAAGAGAGCCTGCGCAGATTGAACTATAATGAAAACTTCTTCTAAAGTTGTTTTCACTCGAGAGAAAAGAGAAGCGATTGCAAACATAATGACCATTGCGATAATTTAACTGACACCAGATAAATATTACGGCTAAGGTATAAGGTATTGCTTATGTAGTCTGATTTTTGTAAGCGAAAAGGAAGGGAGGGGTTGTGTGGGTAAGCGTAAATAATGAATTATAAAGGTCTTCAAATCTCCATTTTCTGTGTGAGATTAGTATGACAGTTTAACTTTAAATATTTCTACTCAAAAGGACAAAATCTCCCCTGATACAAGTGTAATTACCAGTAAAATAACAGTATGACATGTCGAGATGAAGGAAAATTTTTTTAGACGAAACTCTAAATATAATAAACCAATAAATATAAAATACAGGAAACTGTGCTTATCATTTTTATTCAGTTTTAGGAAAAATCACAAGATTTCGTCCGATTTCAACCTTGCCTTATCTTTTGCTCATATGAGAAACTTAATTCGATAATTTATTATGTGTTAACGTTGTTATTACAGTGTTGTCGCTGTTTCTTTGCATGTAGGTAAGTCGAAAAGGTTGACTTACATGCATATAAAGTGCATCTGACCTTTTTTATTCGCGTCGACTTGCATGATAAAAATATTTAATAAAGATTTCATTAAAAAATTATTTTTCATGATGTCTGGATGTTTTCATTCCTGGACGTCGCTAATTACTAGAAATGTTTTGAAGTATGTGCGTGCGTGCGAGCATGTGTGTTTGATACTATTACTATGACTACACACGAATGTATTAAAACTGGAAACATGGCGTGCTTTGCCAATAAACTGATCTAATTCTGATTTTGTTAAACGAATGTCTCGCCTTTCCTTCTATTTTATCCAATTCGGTCTAAGGGGTGAATACAAACACGAGAAATACCCCTGTCACTATCGAGCTGTGCACGCAAGATGTGAACTTCAGTCCTGTACAAGATTCACTACTTTTAACTAATTAGCAATAACACAACAACAAAAAAATAAATAAATAAAAAAATAAAAAAATAGAACAAGAAAGAAACAAATGTAAATATACCGCGTTAACTTGTTCACTCCTGCTTCGTGCTTTCCATGCCAAAGCGTGCTAATGATAGCAACGTCAACAATGTCTGTATTCCACTAAACATTTCAGGACAAATAATTCTTATAACTGTACGTGAAGGTGGACGAATTTTGCGATAAAAGTTGAATTTTTATTTGTTACGTCTAAAGTTAAACGTTTAAATCTTGTAATGGAAACAGAGCTCTGCATAAAGAAACGAAGCCTCGCTTTTATTCTTATGGTAGCATGGTGAAATTCAACGAAAACGAGATGCAGGCAATATGATATATATATTTGTTAAAAGAAAGTACCATAAAAGCAACAAAAGGAGGCAAACAATATAAAAATCAAACAAACAAAAACAAACAAAAATCCCAAAACAACAAACAAACCAAAACAACAACAAAAAAAAAAACAAAAAAACAAAATAAAACAACAAACAAAAGCAAAACTAAATAAAAACAAAGTAAATTTGAAACCAACCCTAAACCAAACAAACAAACCTGTCACTATAAAATGCCTTTCTTCCCCCCTTCGGAACATTCTTCAAATTATCACACTACCATCTACCTAACACAACGTAATAAAGTACAGTTATCAATGTCCAGTGGTCATTGCTACTTTAATTGGACAGCTTTTGACTTTAATAGCGACGTGTCCCGAGGCAATTAGATCTCGACGCGCACAACGGGCGCAGATTGGGCTGTTGTATATTTAAAAAAAAGAAAAGAAAGCAATTTGCACACTTGTTCACTAACAACAACACTTTCATTGTGTATTTTATTATTCACGACTCGTGGCAAAATGAGAATTGTTAAATAGGACAAAGTCTACTGTAGTATTATCACATAGGTGTTTAATCGGGGAGGGGGACACAAAATGGTATCTGTGTGATTGAAACCTGGAGGCTTGGTAGACTTTGTGATCCATATACAATTTACAAGCTCCACACTGACATCTTACGCCATTTTTCATAACTAGGGGATGATTTACTTTGGATCGGTGACACAAGAATAGTGCTTCACCTGCCCCCCCC
>JAECUM010056978.1:0-21893 GCA_016617855.1 Megalonaias nervosa | reverse complement strand
AAAAATACGGCCATCATGAAGACCGATACTCAAAAAGCCAAGTATGTGGCCGATGCGGAGAGCATTCTCATCAGGAATCCGAGTGCAGGGTCACTCCGCATTTTGTCAGTTGTGGGAATGAGTAAGCTAATTCAAAGGATTGTAACACCTGGAAACAGGAGAAGGAAATACAGAGGGTTAAGTACACCTCCATCATCCCCTATCCAGAGACCAGAAAACTTATACAAGTTAGAAATGCCTCCCCGGCCCGCCCACCCCAACTGTAGTTAAAAACAATCCAAAAGCAACGAACGACGCCCAAACCCAAACAAGCCCACCTGAATCCACCTGCAGCTCAAATATCCCGCATTATCAACCTCTAAAAAAATCAATATCGACTCAAAGAACATTCAACAACCCTCCACCGCCAAAATCACCAAACAGCATACAAAAGTCGCAAACAAATAGACAGCAGAATGGATCTGATGACCCGATAAAACTGAACAACAGGTTTGGAGACTTTGAGGATATGGATGCGGAAGAAACTGCTACATGTGTTCAAGGTGGTTCCAGACCTACAAACAAAAATTTAATCCCGTTCTTCCTCCAGACAAATAAACCCAACTATTTATCCGCGAGAAGTCTAACCTAGTTATTTCCACTCAGATTTAAAAAGATCCATAGTGATCACTTTCCAATCTCCGTTGAAAATATTAACTCTACAATTGATGACGCAATTCCACAATGAAACTTAAAGAAGGCCGACTGGGCCAAGTTTGAAAAACTTTGTACAACTAGGCTTAACAGGGATAGCGGTATAAACGACAATGACCCTATTCGATATTTTCCCACTGTTCTAATTGAGATTGCAGATGAATCCATTCCTAAGTCCTCATCGAACTGTAAAAGAACCCCAAAACCGTGGTTCACCATAGAATGTAAAGAAGCCATAAGACAACGCCGAGAAACACTGAAAGAATTTAATAATCGTCCAACGTCCGAAAATTTAACTAACTACCGTATTGTTCGGGCCAAAGCTCGCCGTACGATGAAAGAAAGTGAAAGAGTATCATGGAAAAAATATGTTTCAACTTTAAATTCTCGTTCCTCTATAAAGAAAGTTTGGGACACGATCCGCAAAATAAATGGAAAAGGAAAACACAATTCTTTCCTACCTCTGAAACTAAATAACAACAATTTCAATTCCAAACATGAAGTAGTTAATATACTTGCTGATAGTTTCTCTAAAAATTCATGATCGTCTAATTATTCAGAATCTTACCGAAGAGTAAAAGCTCAAAAAGAAAGACACGGTTGAAATTGACATCAAATAACTCAGAAAGTTATAATCAACCGTTTACACCGTTGGAGCTTATGGAATCTTTGAATAAGGCCCATGATACTTCCGCTGGGCCTGACGATGTACATTACCAGTTAATGTACCAAACATTTGGAAAGAAGCAACAGTAATACCAGTTCCCAAACCAGGTAAAGATAGCGCAGATCCTACCATCTATAGACCCATAGCACTGACGAGCTGCGTGTGCAAAACAATGCAACGAATGATCAATTCTCGGCTTGTATGGTATTTGGAAACAAACAATTTAATATCTCCTTTCCAAAGTGGCTTTCGTTATGGTTGTAGCATCCATGATCATCTGGTTAGACTGGAAACATTTAGTCGCGACGCTTTTATCAAGAAGGAACATTTAGTAGCGGTTTTCTTTGACTTGGAAAAGGCCTATGACACGACATGGAAGTACGGGATACTAAATGACCTGCACGATCTTGGTCTAAAAGGCCGTCTACCCTTTTTCATATCAAACTTTCTCTCAGACAGAGAATTCCAGGTATGAGTGGGCTCCACCCTCTCTGATATGCACGAGGAAGAGATGGGTGTGGCCCAGGGCAGTATTATATCTGTGACGCTTTTCAACATTAAAATGAATAGCATCACCAAGTGTCTGGCTCCTGGTGTGGATTGCTCCTTATGCATTGGTGACTTTCTAATATATTATCGATCAAAGCACATGCATACAATTGAAAGACAACTACAGCAAAATATCAACAAGATTCGAAATTGGGCCAATATTAATGGTTTCAAATTCTCCAAATCAAAACCAGTATGTGTGCATTTCTGTCAGTTACGAAGACATCATGATGAACCTAAAGTCACGCTGGACGGAACACCGATTCCAGTTGTTGAGGAAACAAAGATTTTTGGTATTATCTTCGGCAGAAAACTGGCTTTTATTCCACACCTGAAGAATTTGAAAGCTAAATGCTTTTAATATCTAGATCTACTTAACGTAGTAGCGCACACTGACTGAAGCGCTGATAGAAAAGTCATCCTCAGTTTATATAGAACGTTTATTCGCTCCAAACTAGACTATGGATGCGTTGTTTATGGTTTAGCTAGGAAGTCCTATTTGAAGATGCTTGATCCAATTTACCGTGAAGGAATAAGACTCGCTCTAGGAGCATTTAAGACATCCCCGTGTGAAAACCTACTCGTTGAAGCGAGCGAACCACCTTTATCACATCGTAGAGAAATGCTTTCCGCACAGTATGCTCTCAAATTAAGATCAAACCCCCTGAACCCTGCTTTTCCGGCTGTTTTTCAACCCAAATACAAAACCTTATATGAAAAGAAACCAAACGCCACACCTACCTTTGGCATTAGAATATTATCACACCTTAAGATTACTTTATCATACCTTGACAGTACCAAAAGTGATCTTTCCAAAATTCAGAAAACGTCCATCTCCGAAACACCTCCCTGGCTACGTAAACAAGCAAAAGTACAAACCCTTCCATCTTCCAAAACTCTTATCACGAACTCCTCACCCAATTTGGTTCATGCCCTTAACTTGTGGTTTTGCCCCTGGGTCTTTGCTTAGAAGTGGCTGGGACAAGTGTTTTTTAAGCACATATTGGTTGAAGGTCATGAGAAGATATTATACATATTTCCATTACTGTCACGAACAAGAGGAGACTTCTTCTTGGGTCACTACTTGGAAGCTTTTGAGATCCCGCACGCTTCTTGAGGAAAATGTGGAATCAGTGTGCATGCATTTTTGTGTAATTTGTACAAAACATTTCCAGTATTATTCTGCTTGGAAGGTTTGCCAAAACTAGTCTGTTGGCTAGATGGTGTTTATAAATTATATCAGAATTTGAGGACGTGGTGTATTCTGATGCAGAAAGTGTGTTGCATGCATTCTCGTGTCATGTTAAATTATGCTAGTATGGCGGATGTATTTTCACATGCGTCTTACATCGGGAAAAATTGTTTTAACGCTCTATCTGACCATACGTTTTTATTGTATCAGATCCATAACTGTGTGAAAGCTGAAGAGATTGCATGAACTCTGCCCATGAATATATGATGACTCGACGGTGTGTCGCTTACAATTTACAGGTCTCCCTGTCACTAAGTTAAGTTCTCAGCAAGGAAAGGGAAGCTCTAATTGTGTGACTTGGTATATTTTCTGAAGCATAACGTTTGAACAATGAAAGTTACTTTAATAAAAAATCTGAATCAGTTACAATAACATTAATTAGAGATACCCATCCATATCTTCTTCAGTTACAAGTTTAAAGTCACAGCTAGGGAAAGCATAGATCAGCGATCTCTGCCCATGGGCTGGTATGATATTTGGACCGATGAAGTTATTTTCATGCAATATTTCGCAGCTGTGTATATTGCCTTGTTAGTGTCTTTAAGCCGTAACGTTTTAACCACTTAATATAATGTGACGATATTTTATCTAGTTCCACAAAGTTTGGGTGCTTTGAGAATGTGTATCCTAGCCACAATTGTGGTGTAATTTGCGTCCAATTTTTGTTCATTCAGATTTAGCAGTATGTCGTTTGTAATGCATAAAAGGGAAGAACATGTAGTCATGCTGCTTTTCTAAGGATAACGTTCTGAAAATAACTATTCATAATTCAAACATGACACAGATTTCGGTTCCAAAGAACTTTCACATGAGCATAATCAGTGAAGTTACTAAAACTTTATAAGAGTTTTTCATTTTCTGTTGATGGAAAACTAGGATCAGTCTATTAAGGAACCATCATTGGACAATTTTATCCAGTGATCAGAGATGCATTTTTCAAGCTATTTGAAGGCTCATCCTTTTATAATTTTAATTTTATTTTATGAGAGAGAGAGAGAGAGAGAGAGAGAGAGAGAGAGAGAGAGAGAGAGAGAGAGAGAGAGAGAGAGAGAGAGAGAGAGAGAGAGGGACAGAGAGAGAGAGAGATGAAATAAACGTAATATTTCAATCTATAACCTTTTGAGATTACCCCCGCAATCCCACGACAGAAGAAATTGCTTGCTCTATCCAATGCTCTAAAACAGCGTATAAAAACCTGCTTTATTTGAAAGAGAATACATTACTATGCATATTTCTTTCCTTTGGCGACACAGGTAGATACTCTATTATTATCACATTATTATGATTACATAAATTAATGTCAAAGTATAAATATCCATTTTCACGACGTTTGCGCCTTAGATTATCATTTAGATTTGTTACGTGATCATATTGCGTGTCGCCAAGCAATATTTATAGACCAGAAAAGCCTTATATACATGGAAGTTTAACTTCCTTAAATGTAATGTTCATCCGTTTTAGCTTTAAAACAAGCTTGATTTCAACATTTCTCGACAGTTGTAATCTAAATAAAAAAAAAATGAAGCAAAGAGAAAATGTTGGAAATGTTTGGAGTTGTGTCTTGTTACGGAATTTATTTCTGTATGTTGCAAAGAATTAATAGTGATATGTTATATGACAGTTTTATTTCTTGATGAACATGCAAAGAAATATCTAAAATAGCAAAAGTCCTGTGAATTATGTTGGACGTCATTGGAATAACCGTGCATATAATGCATTTCAACGGAGTCAACAGTAAACATTTTCAGGAAAACTATTTCCTTTTGTAATTTTTGATTCGCACTTTGCAAAAGGCAGGAAGAACATATAACAATATGGCGTTAACTTCACTGATTTATTATCAATCCCAATACTACCTCTGAAAACTTGACTGAAACAACATGAACTAAAGCGCATGATAAATATATGTTTCATTGTTCAACACTATACAGTTAAAATTGCAGTTTTGTTTTCAATTAAAGCATAGCTGTACCAAAATCGATTGCAAAGATGTAGATAACAGGAAATTCAAATTTCTAAAGAGATAAATAATAACCAAGACTTATAATAATACAGCAAAATGATTGAATATTGATAATATCTATTTTAAAGAATCATATAGTGAGAACAGAAAGAAATGTTGTATTTCTTTCTTTCCAATGTCAGTATCATTTGATATATTCGAGGAACACTTTAAGAAAATGAAAATGCAAAACGAAATGACAAAATGTAAATGTAAGAAACAATGAAAACAATGCTACAAAATGGAAGAAACTCAGATTTTCGAAATTATAGTTAAAGCGTGTTCACTATCCTAAGCACAAAAATATGTTTTTATTCACCTCTACTTCGAATTCTGGAAAACAGTCAGGGTCTAATTCTCCGAGCTGAAGAATGATACTTAAGAAGGATGCGAGACTTATAATATACCAGATTCCAGAATTCTTACAAGATTTACCAAAGAAACTATTGTTCATATATCAAGTTTCTATTTTGCCCAAAACGGTACATAATCCTACTGTTACCTACTTTAACCTTTTAATTGCATAATAAGAAACACAAGCTTTGAACATTTTATTTGAAACCGCCATGCAGACAGAAACGCAAGGAAGTTAAGTAATGTTTACGCTTTCAAAACCAATCTAGCCTCAAGATTGTAAGTGGAATTCAATTAGAGGTGTCGTCAGGTGTTCCAAAAACCACGATCCTACTTAATGCTCTGTGTATATAGATCTTTACACCAAGTGTATCTCTCGAGTTGGTTACCTTACTGCCAAAAATCAAGTTTTAATTGTTCCCCAACGTGAAGTGATTGTAAATGCTTCTTTGTGACCTACTTATCTGAAACCAATACCTTTTCTGCTGTATCTTACGTCATTGTGCACTCTTTCTCAGAGCCTCAGAGCCCTGACAATATGTTTTCAGAACTATTACAATATTTTTCAATACAAATGTTTACTATTATAAAACTATATACTTGAATAAACTGAACATAAAGATTACAAATATTATGTTTAAAAGAAAACACCAAAATTCAGAATAATATGTTGGAATAATTATTACCCTCAAAAAACTAATGAAACAAAGAGGTAAAACTGAATATAAAAATCTTTTCCCAATACATCGGCATTGCCTACAATTTTACGCTTTAACACATGTATTAAATGGTATGGCCAGAATATGATTAATTTAAGAGTTTCTTTAAATCAATACAATTTTTCTCATTTATTTAGCTACAACTGTCTTTACAACTGTCAAAGTGTTGAGTGTATCAATTTGTACTTACACGTACTTGCAAATGGCGTCAAAAAGATTACCACTGAGTGGTGTAATATAAAGAATTTAGATATCTTTTTAAAATCTTGAAATATCTCTTATACCACGGATATCTATGAGTTTATTTTAGAACGGAATTAGTTTATTGTTTTGACCAGATTTCCATTATCTTTCTTAAGATGTTAACTTCATATTTGTGGTATTTTGTTTTCAAGTCCAATTTAACTTAAAAGAAGAAGATAGATATACATTTTTGAGACGATAGATAATTAGGAAAAGATGCCCCGTCATCAATATCACCATTCTCGTTACTACCTAAAGCCAGAATAGCATCACAGTAAAACTGTATATAGGGACGTCGAAAAACCTCTCCACAAAACTGTTGATCCTTCTTTTTTGAATGTTCGTGTCTTCGACAAAAACATCGATGATATATTCTATGTATTGATAAGCTGTTGCTGATGTTTGGAGCTCAACAAAGAGGCATTTCAACGAGGGAACATATATCGTAGAGAAACCATTTCAATGTGACCGAATTGAATGTTTGTGTTTAGCTGTTGATTCTGATCTCAAGATGTTGCTCTCCCTTTCACTTGCATCATGAATAGTTATTTGGATTCATCTCAAGGAGAGTAAAGTAACCATGTCAATATATGATAGATGAAGATTATACTCCATGATCCGTCACTATATTATTGTTTTGTTCAACTTTGTACAGAAGATACGTAAGGAAGAACGCTCTTTCTCATAATATTAGCAATTATATACGCCCGCCATATGGCAGAGCATATCTTATGTTGTCTTTTCGTTGGTTGGTCTATTTAAGATTAAATTTTCGCACAGTGAATATTTCTACTATTTGCTGTTTACTATAAATGCTCTAGTAGTCTAACTGAATGCTGTATTTCGATTTAGATAATTTTCCTTTTACTTGAGCTCTGTTAAAATTTTCTGGAATGATATAATTTGTTAATTGTGGCGTTTAATTTAACTGGACACGAGATATACATGTAAATCTGTCAAGCCTATACCGTAGTCACTCACTATAAAGCGCCTAGGTATACGATTGTTGTTATTTCAACGTCAATATGTTATTGGAATAAGTTTCAGTATTATTAATTATATTTACCTCAAAATAAGGTGGTCCTTGAACAGTTTTATAGATGCAGGGTAGTATATTAAGAACACGTGTTTCCTATTGCCATTTTGCAAAGCCATTGTTCTCTTTTCCTGCTGAGAACAATTCGCATTTTTAATTGTATAGATTGATAATGATTGCCTTATGATCGCTACAGACTGAGACTAAAGCAACATATTAAAGAAAGAGCTATTATCTTATTGCAAAGATGTTGATGTCACGTTATTGTTTTGAAAGAATACATTGTTTGGGGCAAGGAAACTCCAGTCTGATCTTATAATGGAAATGTACGAAGCATTCATGTCGAAGGGCTCGATATCACTTATTGGTGAGTCTGCCAAGCCTATTTCTATTAAATATTAAAGCCATACAGGAGCTTCTCAGAGTATTTTGTTATCAGGTACTTTGCATTTATCTGAGAATTCTTCTTCTAGGGAAAGTGTTCTTACTCAGCGAGTAGAGTAAGGCTTTGTTATGTTCCTCTCCATAGTGCGAATTTGTCATCAGACTTAGTCTCAGGACCCATGACAGTCGGTGCTGTGATCTTTTTTAAAACCCATTTAGGGTATTAAATTATTACTTGACAAATAACTTAGGCGGAGATACTTTTGTGGTTAATCCTCTTGTGACTGACAAGCTTTGTTTGAATGAAAACGTTCGACGTTACGAAAATGAAATTACCGAATTTTTACCTGTTTATGCAGGAATCAAGCAATGGTTAAAAAAGCCCTAGAAAATGATATTGATAACATTCCCTTGGCTGACATAATTTTAGTCAGTCGTTAGATGAGCCCATGTTTACACCTGACATTGGTCAGTCAAGAGGTATAGGTCAGAGTGATCATTTCCTTATTACACATTCTTTCTGTTGTAATCGGGGTAAGAAACTTTAATCGCTTATTGTCGACCTGGAACAAGATACTGAGTTGGTTTTAGTGGACTATTAGCCAAGCCGAAGCCACACAGGTACCAATTTGTTATTTTGTGAAAATGGGGTCCTGATGAGAAAATGGACATCCCCTTTGATACCTGCTGGTGCTGAGTGGACAGTGAGCTATGAATTTGTCTTTCCGAAGTCATTTCGACGGGAAAAATGTATTAGTCTACCTAGGCTGATGATGTAGGAGTCAGTAAGACTTATCGCAAGATATTTAATCATTTTATAGGACGAAACTTGAAAGTGATATTTCTAAACAATTTAGATCTTGTCACACTTTCCAAATGGTAGGAAAACCCAATGAGAAGATATCGAAGGCTAATTTGCAACCTATTCTTGTACTTACGAGCCAATTAGCAAAATAATGGAAAAGAAAATGATTTCCAGTTGTAATTCCTAAGAGAATTAGCAAAGCTAAAACCATTCCAAAATCTCTGATAACATTTATGGTGTACTTTTTCCCTTTCGCAAGTGTGCCAAGTCTGATCAGGGTCAAATTTTATAACTGGAAGTTTCCAACTTGCTATGCATGAATATACATTCAGCAGTTTAAATCTTCTGCCAATCTCAGACTTTGAAGTATATTATTATGAAATCTCTAGATTTCAGTCAAATATTTATAACATCTCTCGATGGAAATAATGTTGGGGTTGGAGCAATATTGATTCAAGAAGACACACATGGTGTAGATCACCCAGTATGCTATTCTTCTGAGAAATTAAACCAGCACCATGGACATTATTCCACAATCGAGAAGGAATATTTGTCTTTATTATTGGCTTTGCAACACTTTGTATTGTGTATTAGTTCAGCTCTTTCCCCCAGTATTGTATTTAATGATCACAAGCCCTTAATTTCGTTAACAAAATGAAAAGCGAAACTCAAAGATTGATGAGGTGGAGTTTGGTATTGCAGAAGCACCACACTGACATTAGGCAAATCAAGGGAAAAGATAATCAGTCTGAATGCAGATGCACTTTCACATGCATAAAAATACTATATTCCTTTTTTGCATATATTTTGTGAATCTATGTGACTAATATGTATCAAAATGCTTATTGAATAAATCTTGTTTTCCTTTGTGAGGGGATGTGTTGTGTACATTTAATTTGTAAAGTGTACTTGATCTTTGTAATTGAGGGTAGCAGTTTGGGTCTACCTGACTAATGTCACTTTTTAAAAATATTTTCACTTGGATTTGAATTCAGAATGTTGTTTTTCCCGTTGGAGATGCTGTGGTCTACCTGCGTTTTCCATGTTTGTTAAATATAAATAGGTTATTTCCTGATATTGAAGTTCAAAGTCTTGCCGTACTTATAAAGGTAGAATTCTAGAAGTGAATTTGTTTACAAATTTGATGGGAAAATGACCCAGATCCTGATCATCTAATTGTGTCTTAGTTTTTCAATAAGGTTTTGAAGTAGAAAAGTCTCTACTCCCATCTTAATATCAATCTTATAGTTGTGTTCAGTTATAATTTAAGAGTTGTTTATTAGAATTATTCATTGGATTTACAAAGTGCTTACTGACATTTTGAAATAAATAACTATTTTGGGATTATTGTGAATTCATTCAAAGGCATCACATATTTTGTTGTTGTGATACATCAACAATGTTGGAGCATTGACGCAGTCAAGACGATTGGTTCATCATCGCATTCAAGAGTGGAATTCAGTCGAAACACCACTGGAATTCATTCTGAACACTATATGTTTTAACTTGTAATAGAACGTTTAGGATTATTTTTTTTATTTTATTTACCACATTGTAAGTTCTTCTTGAGTGTTCATTTTTAAGGGTAGAAAAGTAAATTATTTGTTTCATTTTACTAAACGTTTTGGTTCTGCTTTTCTAAGTTACTTAGTTTAAATCCATGTAGTCGTTGAACTTGTCTTAAATGCAACTTACAATCTTTAGCTGAGAGGTGTGATCAAAAGCTTCTATAGTTTTTGTGGAAATCGGTTTTCCTTCTGCTTATTATATTTTGTATCAAGTGCGAGACTTCCACGAAGATTGATAAGTACGTGATAAAGGACTAAAGATGTATTTTAAATGAGTTTGAAACAAACGTACAACTCGATGGGAAAGGTCCTTGCTTTATAGTCACCACATCGATAGAATGAATTAAAGTTCATGGTATTTGTTTTTAACCTGCAGGGTCTAGTTTGTAAGTAGTCATACACAGTGACTTATATTCTAAGAAAACTAAAACATACCGTAAAGGTTTTTTTTTCTTCCAGTCATCAAAATCAACAGAGGCATTCAGTTGGAAATGTTTCATAATATATTTTAAATATTGATAATCCTGTGGAATAATTTAAGATCTGGTTGGTTTTAAAAACACTTTGTAGCAGTTCAGTTTTATTCAATCTTTTAAATAAACCCATGTATTAGTATGAATAGCTATCATTTCTCATAATTCTTGTTTCTACTTCCTGTAAATGTATCATCCTTTCAGCTTTTTAGCAAGGTGCCCTAGTTGTTGGCACAAATACCGGTAAAGATCTCAAATTCAACTGTTCGTTGTACATTAGCTTCTTTTTGACTTTCCGAAGTTTTACGTTGATCAAGAATATAATTTTGTTAAAGGAATTATGTTTCGTCATTATTTGGTAGTATTGATGCTTTATGATTGGGTCATTTTTTTTATTCTGATGCTTTAGCAATCAGATCAGAATGGTGAAAATGATGGAGATATAAAGAAGAAAAATGGAAACAACAACAAAACAAAATGATCAGTCATCAAAGAAACAAAATTAATGTTCGTTTCTTCTTCAGCTAGGAAACAATGGTCATTTAAATGTTTGATAAACATGTCTAGCGACAATGTTTTATCGAAATTTCTCTTTTTTCCTATTCTAGGTAGGAGGCGACATGCATGAACCTGTCTATAATACCTTCTTTCACATTTTTTGTAGGAAGCAAAGTTTGTGCCTTTATATCATACTATTTTATCTATATGAACATTTTGATCAAATATTTTTGGACTTGTTTGAGTGGTCTAATGTTCTTCATTTAAAAACATAGTGTGCACTCATTTATTAACATAAAAGAAGAGTAAACCTCAGTTGAGAGCATTTACGTACTTACAAGTAATATTTGATTGGTTGTAGCGTTATTTTGTTATCTCCTCCGCTATAAAGACATTTCGACTTTAATGTATTTCTATGATGTGTGTATGGTGTATAATTGCTTTTGATGTTCAATTTCATCCAAGGCCTCATTTGATTAAACATAATACAAATCACTGGATCAATGTATATAACATAATATTTATTTTTGCATCATAATACTACGACGTTTTTAGGACTATTATTCAGGGTACACGGGGCGAGACGTGGTAGACAACATATTCTTCAAAATAACAACTCAGATTCATCCAATCCTTTCCTTTTATCAGCACGTGCTTTTGCCATTCAATAATATAGTTTTCAAACCTTTCTCAGCCCTAAAGGTATCTTCCTTGTCGTATTGAGGTAAGGTCTGTTCGTTAAATGTTCCCTCGTTATTCTGTCCCTTTAGGTATTCTGACTAATATACTGCAAGATCTCCTAAAATTACTACTCTTCCATTAAATTATGAAGATAGCCTTAAGCAAAAATAGAATCATATAATAAGATCCTGACTTTTCCATCAAATGTATATTTGGACGTTCCGAACACATTTGTTGTTGAAAGATAGCGATAATTCATTGTATCCATCAAAGATTTTGTAATATATCGAAGCATTCTCGGGTTTCATTTTGAGGAAGCTGTTCTACATTTAGACTTAAGAGTTCGATTCAATGTTTCCAATACATACGCTTTACAGCTTGACTGAATACAAAATACTTGACATTTTCATGTTTCTTCCTTAACCTTTCCACTGTAGCATTGTTTATTCCTCATCTGTCTGTATCTTTCTCATTCTCTGTCTGCAAATAATTTCCCAAAGGGACCATGTTTCTCATCTACCATTTTCTATTATTTGTTTTAGTCCAGTGGTACTTCGAAAAGTCGTCCATCACACACAAAACATGTCCTAAACCTATATTAAACCTTTGCCATGCTTTAAAATCAAATATTTTTGCCTGTTCATTATCACCTGCGTTACTAACATAAACCCTATCGATTTGCCCCTACTGGTGCTAGAATTTGTTGTTGTTGTTGTTGTTGTTGTAGGGCTTAACGCCATTTTTCAGCACACGATAGGCTATACATGGCGGCCAGTATTAATGGTGGAGGAAGAAACCGGGAAATTCCCCGAAAGAACCACCGACCCACCAGAAGCTACTGGCAAGCTTTCTCACATATCCACATTCGCCGAATCCTAGACTCGAACCCACGCAACCAGAGGTGAGATGGCATTGATCCGTAACGAAGAGAGCTTTAGACCATTCGGCCACTCGGGGCCCCGGTGCTAGAATTTAGATGAGATCATTTCTCTTGGTGATTATTTAAAGGGTTGTTTATATAAAACTCGTTATTACAGACCTAGTTATTTACACAGGTAGACACGATAACAGAATGATAGTTATTTAAGCCAGGTAGCAAAAACTGTGTTCAGTCGTCACATGGACTATAAACTATGTTATTATTAAACGAGGCAGATGGCATATTCCCTTTCAGATTTTTGTAAGTCAAGGGTTAAGGGTTCTTGCCAAATTGTTTACCCCCTGTGGGTCCGGGGTTGTAGAATTGGCCCGACGTGCCTCGCTACGTGTCGTAAGAGGCGACTAAGTAGAGGCATCCTGTTTACCGTGGGTAGCGACCTGTGTCGGAGGAGGAAAGGATCCTGGTATTTGAGCAGAGGCTTTCTGATGCAATACACTACTTTGGCCTCTACTTCTTCTAGACGGGTGGTCGGGATGGGCCCGGTCTCGACAAATCGGCTGGTCACGCCAAGGTCTAGGAGGTCTTTATTTACTCGCTCACTTTCTTTATCTTTCTCGTTGTATCTCTCTTGATACCACCGTTGCATCTACATTCTATCCCTTTAACGTTCCCTTTCCCAAGTCTTAGAAAACTTCATAGAAGGCGATGGCTCAACGGGTCAATCGGGAGGTAATTGTACCGACTGAGTATGTCTTACGGGATGAATCAGGAGGTGATTTTACCTACTGAGTATAACATCTGTGTATCCCTGGCACTTGAAAAGTGTCCCCTTGTTGGGCTCCATGGTGGGCGGGGAGCACGGGTACTGAATTTTAAACACACCAACATAGATATTTCCAAAAAAAATCAACTCAAACGTACCAAAAATGGATCTGACTCAGATGACGAACCATGTAGTGTGGATTCATTTCCACGCTTCATGGTTATACAATCTAAAGACGATTCAAAACCGCTTGCCTCACTCTCTCCGTTTGTTATTGAAAAGACAATAACGGGATTGATTGGTACATCAAAAAGTGTTAAAAAGTTCAAATCGGGCTGCCTTCTTGTTGAATGTGAGCGACGGGGTCAGACAGAGAATATCCGGAAAATGAAAACATTCTTCGATATTCCGGTGACCTCATTCGCTCACACAACACTCAGTTCGTTCAAAGGTGTGATTCGCTGTCGGGACTTGGCTGGAGTAATCGACAAAGATATCATTGAAAGGATGAAAAACGAAGGTGTCACTGAGGTTCGCAGAATACGACTTAAACGGAACAACAATCTGCAGGACACCAACACATTTGTACTCATCTTCAACAAACCAACAGTACCCAGAGTGGTCATAGTTGGCTTTTTGCAAGTGAAGGTTGAGATTTACATACCTAACCCCCTTCGAAGTTATAATTGTCAGAAATATGGAAATCACGAAGACCGATGCTCAGAAAGCCAAATATGTGGCCGATGCGGAGACCATTCTCATCAGGAATCTGAGTGTAGAGCAACTCCGCATTGTGTCAACTGTGGAAAGGAGCACAACGCCAATTCCAAGGATTGTGATACCTGGAAACAGGAGAAGGAAATACAGAGGGTAAAATACACAGCTAACATTTCCTATTTAGAGGCCAGAAAGCTTGTACAGGCAAAAAATCCTTTCCTGGCCCATCCTTCTCCACTGTAGTTGAAAACAATCCCAAAGCAACGAGGGACGCTCAAACACAGACAGATCCACCCGAGTCCACATCAAGCTCTAACACCCCCATTACCATGCATAACAAAAAAACACGGCATCTACCCAAACAACTTTTAATAATACCCCACCACCCGAAATAATAAAAACATATCTCAAGGAAACAGGAAGCAAAAGGTGTCAGATGACCCCATCAAACTCTATAATAGGTTTGGAGACATTGAGAGAATGGATGCAGAAGAAACTGCTCCATGTTCTCAAAGTAGCTCCAGACCTACCAACAAAAAAATCATCCCCGTACTTCCTCCAGAGAAATAACCACACAGATTGTCTCCGCGAAAAGTCTAACCTAGCTTCACAATCTCCACTTTAAACTTATAATGAAGAACACCATCATACAAGGGAACTGTCGAGGACGCAAAGTCAATTACAATGATATTCTTCTGCTTTTAAACGAATATGATCCTGCAATACTATGCCTTCAGGAAACATTTTTTAAAAAAACGGATAACATGAAACTTAAAAGCAACTGCCTGTTTAACACCTACATTCAGAATGTTGACAGGGCCTCAGGAGGAGTTTCTATTGCTGTGAACAATAGAGCCCCTCATAGCGTCATCCCTTTAAACACAAATTTGCAAGCCATTGCTGTGAGTGTCACTCTACATCGAGTGATTATGTTTTGTTCTATTTACGTACCACCAAACACAAACCTATTACCAAATGAATTAGACACGCTTGTTCAACAACTTCCAGCGCCATTTGTTTTACTCGGTGATTTTAATGCCCATAACATTTTATGGGAATCAAACTACATAAGCAACAGTGGCAAAAAGGTTGAAGATTTCATTACTAGACACGACTTGTGTCTATATAACACCAAATCTCCGACGTACTTACACCCAGGAACGGGTACATACACGTGTATCGATTTGACAATTTGTTCTCCTTCACTACATTTGGATTATAATTGGAAGGTCGCTGATGACCTTCACAGCAGTGATCACTTTCCAATCTCCCTTGAAAATATTAACTCTACAATTGATGACGCAGTTCCACAATGGAATTTAAAGAATGCCGACTGGGCCAAGTTTGAAACACTTTGTACAACTAGGCTTAACAAGGATACCGTTCTAAACGACAGTGACCCTATTCGTCATTTTACTTTTGTCTTAATTGAGATTGCAGAGGAATCCATTCCTAAGTCCTCGCCGAACTGTGAAAGATCCCCCAAACCGTGGTTCACCAAAGAATGTAAAGAAGCCATTAGACAACGCCGAGAAGCACTGAAAAAATTTAATAATCGTCCAATGCCCGAAAGTTTAAGCAAGTACCGTATTGTTCGGGCCAATGTTCGCCGCAGGATCAAAAAAGTAAAAGAGCATCATGGAAAAAATGTTTCAACTTTAAATTCTCGTTCCTCTATAAAGAAAGTTTGGGACACGATCCGCAAAATAAATAGAAAGGGAAAACACAATTCTTTCAACCGTTTTCATTGTTGGAGCTTATGGAATCTTTGAATAAGGCCCATGACACATCCGCTGGGCCTGGCGATATACATTACCAGTTTTTGAAACACCTTCAAGGACCATCATTAACAGTTCTTCTGGAAATCTTAAGTGCTTTATGGATTACTGGTAATGTACCAAAAATTTGGAAAGAAGCAACAGTAATACCAATTCCCAAATCAGGCAAGGATAGCGCAGATCCTACCAACTATAGACCAATAGCACTGACTCGCTGCGTATGCAAAACAATGGAACGAATGATGAATTCTCGGCTTGTATGGTATTTGGAAACAAACAATTTAATATCTCCTTTCCAAAGTGGCTTTCGTTATGGTCGTAGCACCAATGATCATCTGGTTAGACTGGAAACATTTATTCTCGACGCTTTGACAAGAAGGAACATTTAGTAGCGATTTTCTTTGACTTGGAAAAGGCTTATGACACGACATGGAAGTACGAGATACTTAATGACCTGCACGATCTGGGTCTAAAAGGCCGTCTGCCCTCTTTCATATCAAACTTTCTCTCAGACGGAGAATTCAAGGTACGAGTGGGCTGCACCCTCTGTGACAGACACGTGGAACAGATCGGTGTGCCCTAGGGGAGTATTTTATACGTGACGCTTTTCAACATCAAAATCAATAGCATCAGCAAGTGTCTGGCTCCTGGTGTGTATTGCTCCTTATACGTTGATGACTTTCTAATATGTTATCAATCAAAGCAGATGCATACAACTGAAAGACAACTACAGCAGAATATCAACAAGATTCAAAATTGGGCCAATATTAATGGTTTCATATTCTCCAAAATCAGAAACAGTATGTATGCATTTCTGTCAATTACGAGGACATCATGATGAGCCTAAGCTCACGCTCGACGGAACACCTATTCCAGTTGTTGAGGAAATAAGGTTTTTAGGTATTATCTTCGACAGAAAACTGTCTTTTATTCCACACCTAAAGATCTTGAAAGCTAAATCCTTGAAATCTCTTGATCTACTTAAAGGAGTAGCGGACACTGACTGGGGTGCTGATAGAAATGTCATCCTCAGTTTATATAGAACGTTTATTCGCTCCAAACTAGACTATGGTTGCGTTGTTTATGGTTCAGCTAGGAAGTCCTATTTGAAGATGCCTGACCCGATTCATCAAGGAATAAGACTCGCTTTAAGACCATTTAAGACATCCCCGTGTGAAAGCCTTCTCGTTGAAGCGAACGAACCACTTTTATTAGATCGTAGAGAAATGCTTTCCGCACAGTATGCTCTCATATTAAGATCTGACCCTCTGAACCCTGCTTTTTCTGCTGTATTTGAACCCAAATACAAACCCTTATACGAAAAGAAACCAAACGCCACAACTTCCTTTCGCATTAGAATATCTTCCATCCTTGACAGTACCTCCCACAATAAAGTATACTGTTGGTTACCCAGCCAAATTGGCATTAAAAGTAATGAAAAAGCAGACCGCGCTGCTAAAATGGCCCTATCACAATAACCATCTGATTTTAAAATACCGTGTACTGGTTTTAAAACTAGTATCAAGAATCTTTATGACAGAAATGGCAGGCATCATGGAATGATGCTGTGAATAACAAACTTCGTGCCATCAATCCAACCCTAGGGGAATGGACTCCTTCGTACAGAGCCGTCCCTAGGGAGTAGGTAGTCAATACAAGAATTCGAATTGGTCATACTTATTTAACCCACTCCCACATACTAAAAGGAGAAGACCCATGAGAGTGAATTTCTTGCAATGAACCACTCACCGTTAAGCACTTTATGTTGCAGTGTTTCGACCTCCAACCTACGCGTGATCAGTATTACAATGTGCATGACATTAGGAAGCTCTTTGATACAGTGAGCGTGTCTTGTATTATAGAGTTCCTGAAGGAAGTAAACATTTATTATAAGCTATAGCTTTTATGCTATCACCTTGAGCAGTTTTATGTGCTATATATACTGTCCCTAAATTTTAATTACCTTTCATCTGTCTTCATTATCATACGCCATTTAAATCCCCGTTGATCGTGGAACTTTATTAATTTATCATCGTTACCATCTTATCGTTTTACTTTGAACTGTTTGTTGTTATATCGCGGGCCGATACGAAACCTTTTACCACATTTAAATGATGAAACATATAACCTTTTGTATGGCGCTAAATAGCCTAGCAGTGCTGGTGCGCCGTAGAAATTCAATCAACCAACCAACCAAACAAACAAATTTTTCGCCGAAATTATTTTGCATATATTATTGCTGTCAACCTAAGTACCCAAAATGTAGCCACATTCAAAGATTTTCCAAATACAGGCTCAGAAATATAAAGCCCCACAAAGATAAAATTTGTTGCATACAAGGAAAAAATAATAAAAACAAAATATATTAGTAACATATTAAAACGCATGATGATAACCAATAGTATGAAAATAAAGATCTGCAAGGTAAATGAATCCCGTCCATTTATGCGATAACTAGCCTCTTTCCTGGGTAATTTCCATATGAAGGCTGATTCGGGGATGGGAATAGCAGATTCCAAGTGAATTTCAGATTGATAAATTTGCAGATATGTGCTGGCTTTGTGTCCTGGATATTTTATATATTAGTGCAGTATTGAAGGCGTAAGTGGCAATATGATTGTGTTGCAGTAGCAACTATTTTTGCTCGTAGTTTGGCTTTTTTATGACAAATTCAAGATTAGTAATGTTGGGCCTTTCACAAACTATTTTGAAAGCCTGTGGTAGAGTGTTCCTTTTGCTTGAAACTATTGAAGGATAAGTAGAGATGGCCTAGGGTTTTGTGACTGGGCCGACTTGAAAGTATTGAATATTGATATTATTACATATTTAGCGTAGCATGTAAATAGGTATCAGTTATTCAGAGGAAACTCATAAACGTAAATATGAAGAATGATTTATGATTTGCATGTGTTTTTTTATTGTTTCTATATCTAAATCCTATAGGTAGAAGTAACTACAGAGGATATCAGACTAACGTTTAGAAAGATAGAGTAATTGATTCAATAAATACCCCCATTCAAATCGATATTATACCCCAAATTGGACATAAATATGACATGTTTAACTCAACACGTCTTGAGATATATGTGAAAATAAAATACTTAAAGATAGAATGAATGCTCCTGATATTGTAGCACTCACATAAGGCAGTTCTGCTCATAGAGAATGTGGTGAAATTATCTAATACACATAGAACAAGCGAATGTTGTATTTATAACTATTCTTCTTGAATATCGGTACATGCGATATACTTTTAGACGAGTGATTATATAGAAACCTTTAAAAACATTTGCAAAACTGCGAGTTGAGGACTATTAACTAAATGTACCGGAAGCATAGACTTTCATTATGGCAAACACACGTAGCAACAATCTTTAAGCAGGATGATAAAGGCCAGTATAAAACATATGACAAATCGATAAATCAATAGAAAATTATAACTTTGTGTGAAGTGACCTTTCAGAGCACCTGTATGGGAATCTCTGTAAGAGGTCAATAACTCTGTCATAGCAAAGAATTTACCTCATCAAGAAGTGCAGTCATTGGGAATTGGTTTTCAGGAAGAGTAGAACTAGAAAATGTCCATCGGCCTATACAGTATAACGCACGGTTGCATTGCTGGGACGCGTAGAAATGCAAAAGATAAGGGTTAGAAAGGAAGAAAGGATAAGAACAGAACAAAGATTAAAATATTCCAGCATGTATAAAGGAATCATTCTCAACAAAAAGTTGAATGTATGAAATGCGTGACAAGATAAAATTGTAAGCCCATCTACTCCAACACACACACACACACACACACACACACACACACACACACACACGCACAGTCATTAGAAATAGTATAAAGATATGCAGAAAGCAATATCAGTAAAATTATTGCTGTAACGGGATTCTAATATAACCACATAGTTCACGAACGCAGTAAACGGTTTATTTTATTCCAATCATATGGTTACTAGAATTAGGGAGAACGTGGATATTCTAGCAAGACAGAACGACTATATCTGTTGATAAACGATATTATTTATATATGCGAATGATGTACAGATATAAATATCAGATTTTTGGCCTCAGCTTTAGCAAACGTTAAATATTCTAATGCATTTAAAAATATTACATTATATCCAGATTAAAATGGCGAAATATTCTCTTTAAATGTATACACCAGGGGCAGAGGAACATTACAAAGTTTCTATTTTCTAATTTCTTGGACATTGTGTGGTTTAAAGATCTAATAATATAAATTTAAAATCGTTATTCTCACCCTTCAAAGATTCTAATGTATACACCACAAGATCTCCTTAAATGATTACTCTTTCGCGAAATTATGAAGACAGTCTTTAGCTAAAATATGATCTTATTATGAGATCCTTACTTTCTCACCTATCTTATATTTGGACGTTTCAGACACCACTGTTGTTAAAAGAGAAAGAAATAAGGTAATCCATACTTCAGATATATATTCTTCCTCGCACGGTAGCATTGGTGCCATGTCTATAGATTTGAACCTTTGGAATGCTTAAGGATCACATATGTCTGCCTCGTAATTATTATCTGCGTGACTAGCATAATAACTATGATATTATTATATCTTGGTGCCTGGCACGTGCACTTTGTTAAATAGACTCTTATATTATGCATCTGCAAACAGATAAATTAATGACAAAGTATACCTCAAGTTTCCTAGCCAAACTATAAAATTTGTATAGATAAATTGGAGAAAACCTGGAGTGAAACTAAAATAGAATATATAAATAAGGACGAAATAATATTAGGAAATAAACGTTTTATTTAGGATAGGTTTGCTCCTTGAACAATGATAATTCATATACTCTTCTTAACATTAATATTATTCAGCAATAATCAGAATATTAGCTAGATAGGAGCAATTGCCCATACTTCCTATTTACACACAGAAATTAAATGATTTGCTGAAAAAATAGAAGCCGCTAACCGTCAGAGTTGCACAGACGTTACCGCTTTCGATTCTGAATTTGGTTAGCTTTAAACAGGGTGTGACATTGACCTTGAAGATCTCCACCTTATGGCATCGCGACCATTCTTTTGCTGGAAAGAAAAGAATACAGTAGAAATAGGAAGCTTTATTGAAAATTGCATGAGCTGAGTAGGTTTGGTGTGCATTTGAGCAAGTAAAGCTTGGAGTCTGCGGGGGAGAATATATCTGGTATCTGCTTTTCTTGACTAGGTTTATCGTTTATCTAACCCTTTTTCGTTTCCACCCAAACCGCAACATGGCAAGCACCACAAAATAATACGAAGAGAGCATTCCTTCAGTCAGATTTAGCTACTGACTATGTTACTGTCACATAGTTGAGGACAACAATCCGAAAATCATGAATAATGATATCGAATGCAAATCCACGCGAAGATGATCATAGTCCTAACTTAGTGCAAGTGAAAATGTGGGCTTACGCGTAATGGTCTTCTCATAGAGTTCATGTTCACGGAAGGCAACAAGCAGATGTAACTTGACGGTATGTTTTGAATGCGTCACTGTAAAACAAACTGCAGAGAGAACATTAAATATACATTTTTAACTTAGATGAAGACAGATATTTGACTGGATTTCACTTGTATACAGAACAGTCTAATGCGGGGTAGAGTGCATGGATCATACATATGATGATGTTTGACTAAGCATGATTGTATAATTTTAATCCGAATGTTTCAAGTCTTTTCACCTTCGTCAGGCAAACTTTACGCACAGGAAAACCTTGTATGATCGTTGTTCTTCTTCTTCTTCTCTCTCTCTCTCTCTCTCTCTCTCTCTCTCTCTCTCTCTGTATCTATCTATCTATCTATCTATC